>JAJOZX010010166.1:0-146051 GCA_023014485.1 Bathynomus jamesi
ATTAGCACTTCATTTTGCCACTTCATTTAAGCACTTCTCCATTAGACTTCATATTAGCACCTCATTAGGAGGGGGGCAGAGGCCCCTTGCCTTCTTAATATTTTTAGATTCCGGCCTGAGCCATGGTCGAAAGAGGTCGAACCTCTACCCTTGTAAATTCAGAGCAATACCTGTAATTTTTAAGAAGTAAACCACAGTAAAAGAAGTTTTATCTTTTTCCTTCGAGCCGTGCTCTCTTCAGGAACTCAGTCAGTAAGTCGACAAGTTATAAAAGAAAAGTCGATAATTTTAGTATAAGAGAAAGGATCAGAGAATTATTGAAAGAAAAGAATTAACAGAGTGTCGACCCCATAAAGCGATAGAAAAGAATTATAGAAAAGTATAAAGAAGAAACATCCGTTGCTGCTCCTAACCAGAACCCCCCCCCGTCGAATCCGAACCGACTCAGGGCCATAAAGGGGGGGGGTTAACAGTTGCGACCCTATAGCCAGGATAAACAAAAATTGGCGACCCTACTATCAAGATGATTTTCAGAAGAATAGTTTTAAGACGAATGATTTTAACCAAAATCATTTTAAGAAGAATGAATTTTAGAAGAAATAATTCAAGAAGAAGAATTATTTTAAGAAGAAGAATTATCTTAAGAAGAATTATTATTTTAAGAAGAAGAAATTTTAAGAAGAATTTTTTTTAAGAAGTATTATTTTTAGAAGAAGAATATTTTAAAGAAGAATATTTTAAAGAAGAATATTCAAGAAAAATATTTCAAGAAGAATATTTTAAGAAGATTATTTTAAGAAGAGGATTCTAACAAGCTGGAGACCCTTTACCAGGATCTTAACAGATTTTTGAAGATGTTTAACAAGATGTTTAACAAGAAGATGTTTAACAAGAAGATGTTTAACAAGAAGATGTTTAACAAGTGGCCATTTTTGGCCAAGAATAGAAATTACCCTGCATCAGGATAAAAAGAAGATTTTAAGAAGATTATTTTAAGAAGAGGCCACTCTTTGGCCAAGAATAGAAATTACCCTGCATCAGGATAAAAAGAAGATTTTAAGAAGATTATTTTAAGAAGAGGCCACTCTTTGGCCAAGATAGAAATTACCCTGCATCAGGATAAAACCAGTTGACCGGCGTGTCACGACTTCTAGTTCGTAACATCCACCCTTGAACCGGTGTGTCACGACTCCAAGTTCTTCACGCCTAGTTTTCATCCAAGAAGAAGTAGCCAACAAGACGTCTTCAGGACACGTCTCAAGGATTTCCCATGGAAAATTTTGTTAAGTAATGTTGTTTTTTTAATTAATTTATAAACATTTGAAAAGTCACTATTATTAACAATTAATAATGAGTATCAAACCAGAATTTAACACAAAACACAGTGAACACTTCAGACACCAGTGATACATTTGTTTTTATTGAAACAGTAATTTTCACAAAAGTTAAAAGTCACAAAAGTTAAAAGTCACAAAGTTAATTGTAACAGAGTTAATTGTAACAGAGTTAATTTCAAGAGAGTTATTTTCACTGTTATATTCAGTATAGAATATTTTATTTTATGTACCTTCCCGTACATTAGAATGAAATATTGTTTACATTTTTTTTTTTTTTTCTTTGCAAATTTTTTTTCAATTACTGAATTGAATTGACTTGCAAATTAAGAGAGAGAGAGTTTACAGAGAGTTTTATTTGAAGTCAGAAGGTTGCGCCAAGACGGGCAACCGCCCCAGAGATTTATAGGAATACTTGACAAGCGTTCAAGTTAGTTTCAGAATACTTGACAAGCGTTCAAGTTAGTTTCAGAATACTTGACAAGCGTTCAATTAGTTTCAGAATACTTGATAAGCGTTTCAAGTTAGTTTCAGAATACTTGACAAGCGTTCAAGTTAGTTTCAGAATACTTGACAAGCGTTCAAGTTAGTTTCAGAATACTTGACAAGCGTTCAAGTTAGTTTCAGAATACTTGACAAGCGTTCAAGTTAGTTTCAGAATACTTGACAAGCGTTCAAGTTAGTTTCAGAATACTTGACAAGCGTTCAAGTTAGTTTCAGAATACTTGACAAGCGTTCAAGTTACTTTCAGAATACTTGACAAGCGTTCAAGTTAGGTTCAGAATACTTGATAGAGTTCAAAGTTAGGTTCAGAATACTTGACGGAGTCCAAGTCAGAGTTTATTCCAAGTCAGAGTTTATTCCAAGTCAGAGTTTATTCCAAGTCAGAGAGTTTTATTCGAAGTCAGAGTTTTATTCAAAGTTAGAGAGTTTTATTTAAAGTCAGAGAGTTTTGTTTTAAGTCAGTCTCTGTTAGTTTCAAATACCCATTCATTTCATTGCAGTCAATTGAATTCAACCTTTTTTTTGTTGTTCAAGAGAATTTAATTCAACCTTTTTTTTGTGTAAAAGAGAATTAAATTCAACCTGAATTGACCCGATTTGCGTCTTTGGTTTAACCTTTTCTTTGTTTGTAAGACGGAAATTCACTGATTTGTCTTTCCCTTTTCATGCATTGTTATGTATATAAATATATAGTTATGTAATTCATTAATTGTAACAAAACCGTTTTTACAAAAGTTTTTAACGAGTTTTATAATTATTTTTATTATATGATGACAGAAATAGCGTAACAATTAATCGATCATGTACCTAATTTATCCTGCTCTGTACGATCGGGAAATTTACCCGTATGACCGCACATACCCTAAATTTCAGTCATTTAATTTTTAATAAAACTTCTACGCAATAAAACAGATGTATTTGTCTATATGCAAACAAGTCTTCAGATTAAAAAATCAAATAATTCAAATTCTATCAACATTCAACGAAGAAGTATGATTTTTCTACTTAACAAGCAAAAATTATTAAAACCTTTTTAATATTTTTTTTATTATATAAAAATAATTTTTAATGAAATATTTATCTGTAATTAGATTTTATAATAATTGACCTTGAGCTTAAAGGATTTTGTAATAATAATAATGATAATAATAATAATAATAATAACAATAACAATAATTGCCTTAAACTTAAAAGATTTTATAACCCATCTTAAATTATTATACATCATTTTTAAACTTTGTTAATGAAAAAAAAAAAAACCTTCCAAATCCATACACATTTGACCACAGGTCTATACATCATCCACTACGTAATTCGATTTGTACCTACAACAGTCAATAAAAATGCATGCACACTATATATATACTATATATATATACAAACCTTACGCTAAAATCATTGAATATCACAATAAAACTATTTCATTACGTAAGTGCAAACTATGCTATATAATCTTAATCATTTTTGCTTCCTAATATATCTTGCTCATGCATTTATTCAGTTAATTTAACAATCCTCTCAGCTAATCTGTCTCTCGAAATTATCAACTACACACTTTATACCTAGCACACAAAAATACACACTAAACCACAGGTCTATACATCATCCATTACGTAATTCTATTTTTACCTACACTAGTCAATAAAAATTAGCTTATAGATTGTACGATTTTATTTTTCCCTTTTTCCTATTCATTATGAATGTAATTTTCCCCACAGAAAAAAAAAGAAATAATAAAAGTTTTCTAATTTTTTTAACCATATCCTTGTTTGTCTAACTTAATTGGTTGTCTAAATTAATGTATTAATCCTATTAAATGTTTGTCTAAACTAAAGTATTAATCTTTGATTTTTTTATATTTTGTAAACAAGTGTCATTTTAAAAATTTGGATACTCTGCATTGTACTCGACCACGCGAAATCGTTCTGTATAAAATTTGTATTGTAACTAATGGTACCCTGTTAGGATGTTATTTTCTCATTTGTATTGTATTAATGTACCCTATTAAATTATTGTATAAATATCATTTTTAAAATGGGAGAGTAATGTAATGTAAAAAAGTGAACAATGAACAATTCCTACACCATCATTATATGAATTCATTGTCCATTTTTACATAAGAAACCAAAAATCACATAAGCGAGTTTTGGATAGAATTTCGATTTGTACGTCTTTATTCATTCCTGTATTTTTCTAATTCATCTTTCTAATAATGACTTATACACTATGACGTCACAAAATAACTTTATTCTCTTTACTTTCCCACTCTGTGTCTCTAATTCGTTCTTGTAAATCTTCCTAACAATGATTTGTACTTTACGTAAAAATTCAATAACTATGACGTCACATTTTCCCTTCATCATATATCTAGTATCCAATGTATGAAAATTCTTTAACATCATGCTAAGGACGAAACACTCTATAGAAGTCATTATTTATATGTTATGTAGCATAAACATTATTATTGAACCATACTCATTCTTACATTCATGTTCTTTCTTGACCGCTATCCTTTATTAATTTTATTACTTATTCATTCATCCACCTATTGTCTACTTATGCCCTATCAACTTATCAGTCTATGTTTACTCGTGTCAATCATGAAATGCAAAACTTTCGCAGTTCGTTCGAGAACGCGAAAAAAACGTTCTCGTATTATTTTTTTTCATTTTTATTTAATTATATGACCTCCCGAGATGAACTCAAAAATGCTGAGGTTAAGTGATCGAAATTCCGCTCATCACAGCAGAATTCGAACGCTCAAAGTTAAAAAGTCTCCTTTCCCTCTGATTCGAATTTATAACATTATCATGCGTTATGTTATATTATGTGTGTTATGTGCCCATGTACTTTGTATTATATTTCTAGCATCTTAATTGTCTATATATAAAAACTGTAATTAATAATAACTTGTAATGTACTTCAGTGAAACTGTAATTAAATGTAATGATTTAATTTATCATGTAAGAATGTACTTTAAAATGGAAGTGTAATTAAACAACAAGTGAATGTGAATTAATTGGTAATTGTAATCGTAATTGTAATGAACCAAAATTAATACGTACTCAGTCATGTACTCAAAATTGTGCTTATGTGCTATTACGAAATGATATTGCCGTCAAAAATGTAGACTCGGCAAAAATATACGATTAGTTTTATTTATATTTTTTTTTATTGTTTTTAGTTGAAATCTTCCAAAAAACATCTGATCATGTGTTTAAAAAGGGGGGAAATTTAACCTTCAACTGTTCTCCCCCAAATATTTAAGTTATATTATACGTATATTTGTAAAAATACTTCTCTTCAGATTAGCACTTCATTTTGCCACTTCATTTAAGGCACTTCTCCATTAGACTTCATATTAGCACCTCATTAGGAGGGGGCAGAGGCCCCTTGCCTTCTTAATATTTTTAGATTCCGGCCTGAGCCATGGTCGAAAGAGGTCGAACCTCTACCCTTGTAAATTCAGAGCAATACCTGTAATTTTTAAGAAGTAAACCACAGTAAAAGAAGTTTTTATCTTTTTCCTTCGAGCCGTGCTCTCTTCAGGAACTCAGTCAGTAAGTCGACAAGTTATAAAAGAAAAGTCGATAATTTTAGTATAAGAGAAAGGATCAGAGAATTATTGAAAGAAAAGAATTAACAGAGTGTCGACCCATAAAGCGATAGAAAAGAATTATAGAAAAGTATAAAGAAGAAACATCCGTTGCTGCCTCCTAACCAGAACCCCCCCCGTCGAATCCGAACCGACTCAGGGCCATAAAGGGGGGGGGTTAACAGTTGCGACCCTATAGCCAGGATAAACAAAAATTGGCGACCCTACTATCAAGATGATTTTCAGAAGAATAGTTTTAAGACGAATGATTTTAACCAAAATCATTTTAAGAAGAATGAATTTTAGAAGAAATAATTCAAGAAGAAGAATTATTTTAAGAAGAAGAATTATCTTAAGAAGAATTATTATTTTAAGAAGAAGAATTATTTTAAGAAGAATTTTTTTAAGAAGTATTATTTTTAGAAGAAGAATATTTTAAAGAAGAATATTTTAAAGAAGAATATTTCAAGAAAAATATTTCAAGAAGAATATTTTAAGAAGATTATTTTAAGAAGAGGATTCTAACAAGCTGGAGACCCTTTACCAGGATCTTAACAGATTTTAAGATGTTTAACAAGATGTTTAACAAGAAGATGTTTAACAAGAAGATGTTTAACAAGAAGATGTTTAACAAGTGGCCACTTTTTGGCCAAGAATAGAAATTACCCTGCATCAGGATAAAAAGAAGATTTTAAGAAGATTATTTTAAGAAGAGGCCACTCTTTGGCCAAGAATAGAAATTACCCTGCATCAGGATAAAAAGAAGATTTTAAGAAGATTATTTTAAGAAGAGGCCACTCTTTGGCCAAGATAGAAATTACCCTGCATCAGGATAAAACCAGTTGACCGGCGTGTCACGACTTCTAGTTCGTAACATCCACCCTTGAACCGGTGTGTCACGACTCCAAGTTCTTCACGCCTAGTTTTCATCCAAGAAGAAGTAGCCAACAAGACGTCTTCAGGACACGTCTCAAGGATTTCCCCATGGAAAATTTTGTTAAGTAATGTTGTTTTTTTAATTAATTTATAAACATTTGAAAAGTCACTATTATTAACAATTAATAATGAGTATCAAACCAGAATTTAACACAAAACACAGTGAACACTTCAGACACCAGTGATACATTTGTTTTTATTGAAACAGTAATTTTCACAAAAGTTAAAAGTCACAAAAGTTAAAAGTCACAAAAGTTAATTGTAACAGAGTTAATTGTAACAGAGTTAATTTCAAGAGAGTTATTTTCACTGTTATATTCAGTATAGAATAATTTTATTTTATGTACCTTCCCGTACATTAGAATGAAATATTGTTTACATTTTTTTTTTTTTCTTTGCAAATTTTTTTTCAATTACTGAATTGAATTGACTTGCAAATTAAGAGAGAGAGAGTTTACAGAGAGTTTTATTTGAAGTCAGAAGGTTGCGCCAAGACGGGCAACCGCCCCAGAGATTTATAGGAATACTTGACAAGCTTGGCGTTCAAGTTAGTTTCAGAATATAACTTCAAGACAAAGCGTTCAAGTTAGTTTCAGAATACTTGACAAGCGTTCAAGTTAGTTTCAGAATACTTGACAAGCGTTCAAGCTTAGTTAGTTTCAGAATACTTGACAAGCGTTCAAGTTAGTTTCAGAATACTTGACAAGCGTTCAAGTTACTTTCAGAATACTTGACAAGCGTTCAAGTTAGGTTCAGAATACTTGATAGAGTTCAAGTTAGGTTCAGAATACTTGACGGAGTCCAAGTCAGAGTTTATTCCAAGTCAGAGTTTATTCCAAGTCAGAGTTTATTCCAAGTCAGAGAGTTTTATTCGAAGTCAGAGTTTTATTCAAAGTTAGAGAGTTTTATTTAAAGTCAGAGAGTTTTGTTTTAAGTCAGTCTCTGTTAGTTTCAAATACCCATTCATTTCATTGCAGTCAATTGAATTCAACCTTTTTTTGTTGTTCAAGAGAATTTAATTCAACCTTTTTTTGTGTAAAAGAGAATTAAATTCAACCTGAATTGACCCGATTTGCGTCTTTGGTTTAACCTTTTCTTTGTTTGTAAGACGGAAATTCACTGATTTGTCTTTCCCTTTTCATGCATTGTTATGTATATAAATATATAGTTATGTAATTCATTAATTGTAACAAAACCGTTTTTACAAAAGTTTTTAACGAGTTTTATAATTATTTTTATTATATGATGACAGAAATAGCGTAACAATTAATCGATCATGTACCTAATTTATCCTGCTCTGTACGATCGGGAAATTTACCCGTATGACCGCACATACCCTAAATTTCAGTCATTTAATTTTTAAAAAACTTCTACGCAATAAAACAGATGTATTTGTCTATATGCAAACAAGTCTTCAGATTAAAAAATCAAATAATTCAAATTCTATCAACATTCAACGAAGAAGTATGATTTTTCTACTTAACAAGCAAAAATTATTAAAACCTTTTTAATATTTTTTTTTATTATATAAAAATAATTTTTAATGAAATATTTATCTGTAATTAGATTTTATAATAATTGACCTTGAGCTTAAAGGATTTTGTAATAATAATAATGATAATAATAATAATAATAATAATAACAATAACAATAATTGCCTTAAACTTAAAAGATTTTATAACCCATCTTAAATTATTATACATCATTTTAAACTTTGTTAATTCAAAAAAAAAACCTTCCAAATCCATACACATTTGACCACAGGTCTATACATCATCCACTACGTAATTCGATTTGTACCTACAACAGTCAATAAAAATGCATGCACACTATATATATACTATATATATATACAAACCTTACGCTAAAATCATTGAATATCACAATAAAACTATTTCATTACGTAAGTGCAAACTATGCTATATAATCTTAATCATTTTTGCTTCCTAATATATCTTGCTCATGCATTTATTCAGTTAATTTAACAATCCTCTCAGCTAATCTGTCTCTCGAAATTATCAACTACACACTTTATACCTAGCACACAAAAATACACACTAAACCACAGGTCTATACATCATCCATTACGTAATTCTATTTTTACCTACACTAGTCAATAAAAATTAGCTTATAGATTGTACGATTTATATTTTTCCCTTTTTCCTATTCATTATGAATGTAATTTTCCCACAGAAAAAAAAAAATAATAAAAGTTTTCTAAATTTTTTTAACCATATCCTTGTTTGTCTAACTTAATTGGTTGTCTAAATTAATGTATTAATCCTATTAAATGTTTGTCTAAACTAAAGTATTAATCTTTGATTTTTTTATATTTTGTAAACAAGTGTCATTTTAAAAATTTGGATACTCTGCATTGTACTCGACCACGCGAAATCGTTCTGTATAAAATTTGTATTGTAACTAATGGTACCCTGTTAGGATGTTATTTTCTCATTTGTATTGTATTAATGATACCCTATTAAATTATTGTATAAATATCATTTTTAAAATGGGAGAGTAATGTAAAAAAGTGAACAATGAACAATTCCTACACCATCATTATATGAATTCATTGTCCATTTTTACATAAGAAACCAAAAATCACATAAGCGAGTTTTGGATAGAATTTCGATTTGTACGTCTTTATTCATTCCTGTATTTTTCTAATTCATCTTTCTAATAATGACTTATACACTATGACGTCACAAAATAACTTTATTCTCTTTACGTTTCCCACTCTGTGTCTCTAATTCGTTCTTGTAAATCTTCCTAACAATGATTTGTACTTTACGTAAAAATTCAATAACTATGACGTCACATTTTCCCTTCATCATATATCTAGTATCCAATGTATGAAAATTCTTTAACATCATGCTAAGGACGAAACACTCTATAGAAGTCATTATTTATATGTTATGTAGCATAAACATTATTATTGAACCATACTCATTCTTACATTCATGTTCTTTCTTGACCGCTATCCTTTATTAATTTTATTACTTATTCATTCATCCACCTATTGTCTACTTATGCCCTATCAACTTATCAGTCTATGTTTACTCGTGTCAATCATGAAATGCAAAACTTTCGCAGTTCGTTCGAGAACGCGAAAAAACGTTCTCGTATTCTTTTTTTTCATTTTTATTTTTAATTATATGACCTCCCGAGATGAACTCAAAAATGCTGAGGTTAAGTGATCGAAATTCCGCTCATCACAGCAGAATTCGAACGCTCAAAGTTAAAAAGTCTCCTTTCCCTCTGATTCGAATTTATAACATTATCATGCGTTATGTTATATTATGTGTGTTATGTGCCCATGTACTTTGTATTATATTTCTAGCATCTTAATTGTCTATATATAAAAACTGTAATTAATAATAACTTGTAATGTACTTCAGTGAAACTGTAATTAAATGTAATGATTTAATTTATCATGTAAGAATGTACTTTAAAATGGAAGTGTAATTAAACAACAAGTGAATGTGAATTAATTGGTAATTGTAATCGTAATTGTAATGAACCAAAATTAATACGTACTCAGTCATGTACTCAAAATTGTGCTTATGTGCTATTACGAAATGATATTGCCGTCAAAAATGTAGACTCGGCAAAAATATACGATTAGTTTTATTTATATTTTTTTTTATTGTTTTTAGTTGAAATCTTCCAAAAAACATCTGATCATGTGTTTAAAAAGGGGGGAAATTTAACCTTCAACTGTTCTCCCCCAAATATTTAAGTTATATTATACGTATATTTGTAAAAATACTTCTCTTCAGATTAGCACTTCATTTTGCCACTTCATTTAAGGCACTTCTCCATTAGACTTCATATTAGCACCTCATTAGGAGGGGCAGAGGCCCCTTGCCTTCTTAATATTTTTAGATTCCGGCCTGAGCCATGGTCGAAAGAGGTCGAACCTCTACCCTTGTAAATTCAGAGCAATACCTGTAATTTTTAAGAAGTAAACCACAGTAAAAGAAGTTTTTATCTTTTTCCTTCGAGCCGTGCTCTTCAGGAACTCAGTCAGTAAGTCGACAAGTTATAAAAGAAAAGTCGATAATTTTAGTATAAGAGAAAGGATCAGAGAATTATTGAAAGAAAAGAATTAACAGAGTGTCGACCCCATAAAGCGATAGAAAAGAATTATAGAAAAGTATAAAGAAGAAACATCCGTTGCTGCCTCCTAACCAGAACCCCCCCCGTCGAATCCGAACCGACTCAGGGCCATAAAGGGGGGGGTTAACAGTTGCGACCCTATAGCCAGGATAAACAAAAATTGGCGACCCTACTATCAAGATGATTTTCAGAAGAATAGTTTTAAGACGAATGATTTTAACCAAAATCATTTTAAGAAGAATGAATTTTAGAAGAAATAATTCAAGAAGAAGAATTATTTTAAGAAGAAGAATTATCTTAAGAAGAATTATTATTTTAAGAAGAAGAATTATTTTAAGAAGAATTTTTTTAAGAAGTATTATTTTTAGAAGAAGAATATTTTAAAGAAGAATATTTTAAAGAAGAATATTTCAAGAAAAATATTTCAAGAAGAATATTTTAAGAAGATTATTTTAAGAAGAGGATTCTAACAAGCTGGAGACCCTTTACCAGGATCTTAACAGATTTTAAGATGTTTAACAAGATGTTTAACAAGAAGATGTTTAACAAGAAGATGTTTAACAAGAAGATGTTTAACAAGAAGATGTTTAACAAGAAGATGTTTAACAAGTGGCCACTTTTTGGCCAAGAATAGAAATTACCCTGCATCAGGATAAAAAGAAGATTTTAAGAAGATTATTTTAAGAAGAGGCCACTCTTTGGCCAAGAATAGAAATTACCCTGCATCAGGATAAAAAGAAGATTTTAAGAAGATTATTTTAAGAAGAGGCCACTCTTTGGCCAAGATAGAAATTACCCTGCATCAGGATAAAACCAGTTGACCGGCGTGTCACGACTTCTAGTTCGTAACATCCACCCTTGAACCGGTGTGTCACGACTCCAAGTTCTTCACGCCTAGTTTTCATCCAAGAAGAAGTAGCCAACAAGACGTCTTCAGGACACGTCTCAAGGATTTCCCCATGGAAAATTTTGTTAAGTAATGTTGTTTTTTTAATTAATTTATAAACATTTGAAAAGTCACTATTATTAACAATTAATAATGAGTATCAAACCAGAATTTAACACAAAACACAGTGAACACTTCAGACACCAGTGATACATTTGTTTTTATTGAAACAGTAATTTTCACAAAAGTTAAAAGTCACAAAAGTTAAAAGTCACAAAAGTTAATTGTAACAGAGTTAATTGTAACAGAGTTAATTTCAAGAGAGTTATTTTCACTGTTATATTCAGTATAGAATAATTTTATTTTTGTACCTTCCCGTACATTAGAATGAAATATTGTTTACATTTTTTTTTTTGTTTTTTTGCAAATTTTTTTTCAATTACTGAATTGAATTGACTTGCAAATTAAGAGAGAGAGAGTTTACAGAGAGTTTTATTTGAAGTCAGAAGGTTGCGCCAAGACGGGCAACCGCCCCAGAGATTTATAGGAATACTTGACAGCGTTCAAGTTAGTTTCAGAATACTGACAAGCGTTCAAGTTAGTTTCAGAATACTTGAAGCGTTCAAGTTAGTTTCAGAATACTTGACAAGCGTTCAAGTTAGTTTCAGAATACTTGACAAGCGTTCAAGTTAGTTTCAGAATACTTGACAAGCGTTCAAGTTAGTTTCAGAATACTTGACAAGCGTTCAAGTTAGTTTCAGAATACTTGACAAGCGTTCAAGTTAGTTTCAGAATACTTGACAAGCGTTCAAGTTAGTTTCAGAATACTTGACAAGCGTTCAAGTTACTTTCAGAATACTTGACAAGCGTTCAAGTTAGGTTCAGAATACTTGATAGAGTTCAAGTTAGGTTCAGAATACTTGACGGAGTCCAAGTCAGAGTTTATTCCAAGTCAGAGTTTATTCCAAGTCAGAGTTTATTCCAAGTCAGAGAGTTTTATTCGAAGTCAGAGTTTTATTCAAAGTTAGAGAGTTTTATTTAAAGTCAGAGAGTTTTGTTTTAAGTCAGTCTCTGTTAGTTTCAAATACCCATTCATTTCATTGCAGTCAATTGAATTCAACCTTTTTTTTGTTGTTCAAGAGAATTTAATTCAACCTTTTTTTTGTGTAAAAGAGAATTAAATTCAACCTGAATTGACCCGATTTGCGTCTTTGGTTTAACCTTTTCTTTGTTTGTAAGACGGAAATTCACTGATTTGTCTTTCCCTTTTCATGCATTGTTATGTATATAAATATATAGTTATGTAATTCATTAATTGTAACAAAACCGTTTTTACAAAAGTTTTTAACGAGTTTTATAATTATTTTTATTATATGATGACAGAAATAGCGTAACAATTAATCGATCATGTACCTAATTTATCCTGCTCTGTACGATCGGGAAATTTACCCGTATGACCGCACATACCCTAAATTTCAGTCATTTAATTTTTAATAAAACTTCTACGCAATAAAACAGATGTATTTGTCTATATGCAAACAAGTCTTCAGATTAAAAAATCAAATAATTCAAATTCTATCAACATTCAACGAAGAAGTATGATTTTTCTACTTAACAAGCAAAAATTATTAAAACCTTTTTAATATTTTTTTTTTATTATATAAAAATAATTTTTAATGAAATATTTATCTGTAATTAGATTTTATAATAATTGACCTTGAGCTTAAAGGATTTTGTAATAATAATAATGATAATAATAATAATAATAATAATAACAATAACAATAATTGCCTTAAACTTAAAAGATTTTATAACCCATCTTAAATTATTATACATCATTTTTAAACTTTGTTAATTAAAAAAAAAAACCTTCCAAATCCATACACATTTGACCACAGGTCTATACATCATCCACTACGTAATTCGATTTGTACCTACAACAGTCAATAAAAATGCATGCACACTATATATACTATATATATATACAAACCTTACGCTAAAATCATTGAATATCACAATAAAACTATTTCATTACGTAAGTGCAAACTATGCTATATAATCTTAATCATTTTTGCTTCCTAATATATCTTGCTCATGCATTTATTCAGTTAATTTAACAATCCTCTCAGCTAATCTGTCTCTCGAAATTATCAACTACACACTTTATACCTAGCACACAAAAATACACACTAAACCACAGGTCTATACATCATCCATTACGTAATTCTATTTTTACCTACACTAGTCAATAAAAATTAGCTTATAGATTGTACGATTTCTATTTTTCCCTTTTTCCTATTCATTATGAATGTAATTTTCCCCACAGAAAAAAAAAAATAATAAAAGTTTTCTAATTTTTTTTAACCATATCCTTGTTTGTCTAACTTAATTGGTTGTCTAAATTAATGTATTAATCCTATTAAATGTTTGTCTAAACTAAAGTATTAATCTTTGATTTTTTTATATTTTGTAAACAAGTGTCATTTTAAAAATTTGGATACTCTGCATTGTACTCGACCACGCGAAATCGTTCTGTATAAAATTTGTATTGTAACTAATGGTACCCTGTTAGGATGTTATTTTCTCATTTGTATTGTATTAATGGTACCCTATTAAATTATTGTATAAATATCATTTTTAAAATGGGAGAGTAATGTAAAAAAGTGAACAATGAACAATTCCTACACCATCATTATATGAATTCATTGTCCATTTTTACATAAGAAACCAAAAATCACATAAGCGAGTTTTGGATAGAATTTCGATTTGTACGTCTTTATTCATTCCTGTATTTTTCTAATTCATCTTTCTAATAATGACTTATACACTATGACGTCACAAAATAACTTTATTCTCTTTACGTTTCCCACTCTGTGTCTCTAATTCGTTCTTGTAAATCTTCCTAACAATGATTTGTACTTTACGTAAAAATTCAATAACTATGACGTCACATTTTCCCTTCATCATATATCTAGTATCCAATGTATGAAAATTCTTTAACATCATGCTAAGGACGAAACACTCTATAGAAGTCATTATTTATATGTTATGTAGCATAAACATTATTATTGAACCATACTCATTCTTACATTCATGTTCTTTCTTGACCGCTATCCTTTATTAATTTTATTACTTATTCATTCATCCACCTATTTCTACTTATGCCCTATCAACTTATCAGTCTATGTTTACTCGTGTCAATCATGAAATGCAAAACTTTCGCAGTTCGTTCGAGAACGCGAAAAAACGTTCTCGTATTCTTTTTTTCATTTTTATTTTTAATTATATGACCTCCCGAGATGAACTCAAAAATGCTGAGGTTAAGTGATCGAAATTCCGCTCATCACAGCAGAATTCGAACGCTCAAAGTTAAAAAGTCTCCTTTCCCTCTGATTCGAATTTATAACATTATCATGCGTTATGTTATATTATGTGTGTTATGTGCCCATGTACTTTGTATTATATTTCTAGCATCTTAATTGTCTATATATAAAAACTGTAATTAATAATAACTTGTAATGTACTTCAGTGAAACTGTAATTAAATGTAATGATTTAATTTATCATGTAAGAATGTACTTTAAAATGGAAGTGTAATTAAACAACAAGTGAATGTGAATTAATTGGTAATTGTAATCGTAATTGTAATGAACCAAAATTAATACGTACTCAGTCATGTACTCAAAATTGTGCTTATGTGCTATTACGAAATGATATTGCCGTCAAAAATGTAGACTCGGCAAAAATATACGATTAGTTTTATTTATATTTTTTTTTATTGTTTTTAGTTGAAATCTTCCAAAAAACATCTGATCATGTGTTTAAAAAGGGGGGAAATTTAACCTTCAACTGTTCTCCCCCAAATATTTAAGTTATATTATACGTATATTTGTAAAAATACTTCTCTTCAGATTAGCACTTCATTTTGCCACTTCATTTAAGGCACTTCTCCATTAGACTTCATATTAGCACCTCATTAGGAGGGGGCAGAGGCCCCTTGCCTTCTTAATATTTTTAGATTCCGGCCTGAGCCATGGTCGAAAGAGGTCGAACCTCTACCCTTGTAAATTCAGAGCAATACCTGTAATTTTTAAGAAGTAAACCACAGTAAAAGAAGTTTTTATCTTTTTCCTTCGAGCCGTGCTCTCTTCAGGAACTCAGTCAGTAAGTCGACAAGTTATAAAAGAAAAGTCGATAATTTTAGTATAAGAGAAAGGATCAGAGAATTATTGAAAGAAAAGAATTAACAGAGTGTCGACCCCATAAAGCGATAGAAAAGAATTATAGAAAAGTATAAAGAAGAAACATCCGTTGCTGCCTCCTAACCAGAACCCCCCCCGTCGAATCCGAACCGACTCAGGGCCATAAAGGGGGGGGTTAACAGTTGCGACCCTATAGCCAGGATAAACAAAAATTGGCGACCCTACTATCAAGATGATTTTCAGAAGAATAGTTTTAAGACGAATGATTTTAACCAAAATCATTTTAAGAAGAATGAATTTTAGAAGAAATAATTCAAGAAGAAGAATTATTTTAAGAAGAAGAATTATCTTAAGAAGAATTATTATTTTAAGAAGAAGAATTATTTTAAGAAGAATTTTTTTAAGAAGTATTATTTTTAGAAGAAGAATATTTTAAAGAAGAATATTTTAAAGAAGAATATTTCAAGAAAAATATTTCAAGAAGAATATTTTAAGAAGATTATTTTAAGAAGAGGATTCTAACAAGCTGGAGACCCTTTACCAGGATCTTAACAGATTTTAAGATGTTTAACAAGATGTTTAACAAGAAGATGTTTAACAAGAAGATGTTTAACAAGAAGATGTTTAACAAGAAGATGTTTAACAAGAAGATGTTTAACAAGTGGCCACTTTTTGGCCAAGAATAGAAATTACCCTGCATCAGGATAAAAAGAAGATTTTAAGAAGATTATTTTAAGAAGAGGCCACTCTTTGGCCAAGAATAGAAATTACCCTGCATCAGGATAAAAAGAAGATTTTAAGAAGATTATTTTAAGAAGAGGCCACTCTTTGGCCAAGATAGAAATTACCCTGCATCAGGATAAAACCAGTTGACCGGCGTGTCACGACTTCTAGTTCGTAACATCCACCCTTGAACCGGTGTGTCACGACTCCAAGTTCTTCACGCCTAGTTTTCATCCAAGAAGAAGTAGCCAACAAGACGTCTTCAGGACACGTCTCAAGGATTTCCCCATGGAAAATTTTGTTAAGTAATGTTGTTTTTTTAATTAATTTATAAACATTTGAAAAGTCACTATTATTAACAATTAATAATGAGTATCAAACCAGAATTTAACACAAAACACAGTGAACACTTCAGACACCAGTGATACATTTGTTTTTATTGAAACAGTAATTTTCACAAAAGTTAAAAGTCACAAAAGTTAAAAGTCACAAAAGTTAATTGTAACAGAGTTAATTGTAACAGAGTTAATTTCAAGAGAGTTATTTTCACTGTTATATTCAGTATAGAATAATTTTATTTTATGTACCTTCCCGTACATTAGAATGAAATATTGTTTACATTTTTTTTTTTTTTCTTTGCAAATTTTTTTTCAATTACTGAATTGAATTGACTTGCAAATTAAGAGAGAGAGAGTTTACAGAGAGTTTTATTTGAAGTCAGAAGGTTGCGCCAAGACGGGCAACCGCCCCAGAGATTTATAGGAATACTTGACAAGCGTTCAAGTTAGTTTCAGAATACTTGACAAGCGTTCAAGTTAGTTTCAGAATACTTGATAAGCGTTCAAGTTAGTTTCAGAATACTTGACAAGCGTTCAAGTTAGTTTCAGAATACTTGACAAGCGTTCAAGTTAGTTTCAGAATACTTGACAAGCGTTCAAGTTAGTTTCAGAATACTTGACAAGCGTTCAAGTTAGTTTCAGAATACTTGACAAGCGTTCAAGTTAGTTTCAGAATACTTGACAAGCGTTCAAGTTAGTTTCAGAATACTTGACAAGCGTTCAAGTTACTTTCAGAATACTTGACAAGCGTTCAAGTTAGGTTCAGAATACTTGATAGAGTTCAAGTTAGGTTCAGAATACTTGACGGAGTCCAAGTCAGAGTTTATTCCAAGTCAGAGTTTATTCCAAGTCAGAGTTTATTCCAAGTCAGAGAGTTTTATTCGAAGTCAGAGTTTTATTCAAAGTTAGAGAGTTTTATTTAAAGTCAGAGAGTTTTGTTTTAAGTCAGTCTCTGTTAGTTTCAAATACCCATTCATTTCATTGCAGTCAATTGAATTCAACCTTTTTTTTGTTGTTCAAGAGAATTTAATTCAACCTTTTTTTTGTGTAAAAGAGAATTAAATTCAACCTGAATTGACCCGATTTGCGTCTTTGGTTTAACCTTTTCTTTGTTTGTAAGACGGAAATTCACTGATTTGTCTTTCCCTTTTCATGCATTGTTATGTATATAAATATATAGTTATGTAATTCATTAATTGTAACAAAACCGTTTTTACAAAAGTTTTTAACGAGTTTTATAATTATTTTTATTATATGATGACAGAAATAGCGTAACAATTAATCGATCATGTACCTAATTTATCCTGCTCTGTACGATCGGGAAATTTACCCGTATGACCGCACATACCCTAAATTTCAGTCATTTAATTTTTAATAAAACTTCTACGCAATAAAACAGATGTATTTGTCTATATGCAAACAAGTCTTCAGATTAAAAAATCAAATAATTCAAATTCTATCAACATTCAACGAAGAAGTATGATTTTTCTACTTAACAAGCAAAAATTATTAAAACCTTTTTAATATTTTTTTTTTATTATATAAAAATAATTTTTAATGAAATATTTATCTGTAATTAGATTTTATAATAATTGACCTTGAGCTTAAAGGATTTTGTAATAATAATAATGATAATAATAATAATAATAATAATAACAATAACAATAATTGCCTTAAACTTAAAAGATTTTATAACCCATCTTAAATTATTATACATCATTTTTAAACTTTGTTAATTCAAAAAAAAAAACCTTCCAAATCCATACACATTTGACCACAGGTCTATACATCATCCACTACGTAATTCGATTTGTACCTACAACAGTCAATAAAAATGCATGCACACTATATATATACTATATATATATACAAACCTTACGCTAAAATCATTGAATATCACAATAAAACTATTTCATTACGTAAGTGCAAACTATGCTATATAATCTTAATCATTTTTGCTTCCTAATATATCTTGCTCATGCATTTATTCAGTTAATTTAACAATCCTCTCAGCTAATCTGTCTCTCGAAATTATCAACTACACACTTTATACCTAGCACACAAAAATACACACTAAACCACAGGTCTATACATCATCCATTACGTAATTCTATTTTTACCTACACTAGTCAATAAAAATTAGCTTATAGATTGTACGATTTATATTTTTCCCTTTTTCCTATTCATTATGAATGTAATTTTCCCCACAGAAAAAAAAAGAAATAATAAAAGTTTTCTAATTTTTTTTAACCATATCCTTGTTTGTCTAACTTAATTGGTTGTCTAAATTAATGTATTAATCCTATTAAATGTTTGTCTAAACTAAAGTATTAATCTTTGATTTTTTTATATTTTGTAAACAAGTGTCATTTTAAAAATTTGGATACTCTGCATTGTACTCGACCACGCGAAATCGTTCTGTATAAAATTTGTATTGTAACTAATGGTACCCTGTTAGGATGTTATTTTCTCATTTGTATTGTATTAATGGTACCCTATTAAATTATTGTATAAATATCATTTTTAAAATGGGAGAGTAATGTAAAAAAGTGAACAATGAACAATTCCTACACCATCATTATATGAATTCATTGTCCATTTTTACATAAGAAACCAAAAATCACATAAGCGAGTTTTGGATAGAATTTCGATTTGTACGTCTTTATTCATTCCTGTATTTTTCTAATTCATCTTTCTAATAATGACTTATACACTATGACGTCACAAAATAACTTTATTCTCTTTACGTTTCCCACTCTGTGTCTCTAATTCGTTCTTGTAAATCTTCCTAACAATGATTTGTACTTTACGTAAAAATTCAATAACTATGACGTCACATTTTCCCTTCATCATATATCTAGTATCCAATGTATGAAAATTCTTTAACATCATGCTAAGGACGAAACACTCTATAGAAGTCATTATTTATATGTTATGTAGCATAAACATTATTATTGAACCATACTCATTCTTACATTCATGTTCTTTCTTGACCGCTATCCTTTATTAATTTTATTACTTATTCATTCATCCACCTATTGTCTACTTATGCCCTATCAACTTATCAGTCTATGTTTACTCGTGTCAATCATGAAATGCAAAACTTTCGCAGTTCGTTCGAGAACGCGAAAAAACGTTCTCGTATTCTTTTTTTTCATTTTTATTTTTAATTATATGACCTCCCGAGATGAACTCAAAAATGCTGAGGTTAAGTGATCGAAATTCCGCTCATCACAGCAGAATTCGAACGCTCAAAGTTAAAAAGTCTCCTTTCCCTCTGATTCGAATTTATAACATTATCATGCGTTATGTTATATTATGTGTGTTATGTGCCCATGTACTTTGTATTATATTTCTAGCATCTTAATTGTCTATATATAAAAACTGTAATTAATAATAACTTGTAATGTACTTCAGTGAAACTGTAATTAAATGTAATGATTTAATTTATCATGTAAGAATGTACTTTAAAATGGAAGTGTAATTAAACAACAAGTGAATGTGAATTAATTGGTAATTGTAATCGTAATTGTAATGAACCAAAATTAATACGTACTCAGTCATGTACTCAAAATTGTGCTTATGTGCTATTACGAAATGATATTGCCGTCAAAAATGTAGACTCGGCAAAAATATACGATTAGTTTTATTTATTTTTTTTATTGTTTTTAGTTGAAATCTTCCAAAAAACATCTGATCATGTGTTTAAAAAGGGGGGAAATTTAACCTTCAACTGTTCTCCCCCAAATATTTAAGTTATATTATACGTATATTTGTAAAAATACTTCTCTTCAGATTAGCACTTCATTTTGCCACTTCATTTAAGGCACTTCTCCATTAGACTTCATATTAGCACCTCATTAGGAGGGGGCAGAGGCCCCTTGCCTTCTTAATATTTTTAGATTCCGGCCTGAGCCATGGTCGAAAGAGGTCGAACCTCTACCCTTGTAAATTCAGAGCAATACCTGTAATTTTTAAGAAGTAAACCACAGTAAAAGAAGTTTTTATCTTTTTCCTTCGAGCCGTGCTCTCTTCAGGAACTCAGTCAGTAAGTCGACAAGTTATAAAAGAAAAGTCGATAATTTTAGTATAAGAGAAAGGATCAGAGAATTATTGAAAGAAAAGAATTAACAGAGTGTCGACCCCATAAAGCGATAGAAAAGAATTATAGAAAAGTATAAAGAAGAAACATCCGTTGCTGCCTCCTAACCAGAACCCCCCCCGTCGAATCCGAACCGACTCAGGGCCATAAAGGGGGGGGGTTAACAGTTGCGACCCTATAGCCAGGATAAACAAAAATTGGCGACCCTACTATCAAGATGATTTTCAGAAGAATAGTTTTAAGACGAATGATTTTAACCAAAATCATTTTAAGAAGAATGAATTTTAGAAGAAATAATTCAAGAAGAAGAATTATTTTAAGAAGAAGAATTATCTTAAGAAGAATTATTATTTTAAGAAGAAGAATTATTTTAAGAAGAATTTTTTTAAGAAGTATTATTTTTAGAAGAAGAATATTTTAAAGAAGAATATTTTAAAGAAGAATATTTCAAGAAAAATATTTCAAGAAGAATATTTTAAGAAGATTATTTTAAGAAGAGGATTCTAACAAGCTGGAGACCCTTTACCAGGATCTTAACAGATTTTAAGATGTTTAACAAGATGTTTAACAAGAAGATGTTTAACAAGAAGATGTTTAACAAGAAGATGTTTAAGAAGATGTTTAACAAGAAGATGTTTAACAAGTGGCCACTTTTTGGCCAAGAATAGAAATTACCCTGCATCAGGATAAAAAGAAGATTTTAAGAAGATTATTTTAAGAAGAGGCCACTCTTTGGCCAAGAATAGAAATTACCCTGCATCAGGATAAAAAGAAGATTTTAAGAAGATTATTTTAAGAAGAGGCCACTCTTTGGCCAAGATAGAAATTACCCTGCATCAGGATAAAACCAGTTGACCGGCGTGTCACGACTTCTAGTTCGTAACATCCACCCTTGAACCGGTGTGTCACGACTCCAAGTTCTTCACGCCTAGTTTTCATCCAAGAAGAAGTAGCCAACAAGACGTCTTCAGGACACGTCTCAAGGATTTCCCCATGGAAAATTTTGTTAAGTAATGTTGTTTTTTTAATTAATTTATAAACATTTGAAAAGTCACTATTATTAACAATTAATAATGAGTATCAAACCAGAATTTAACACAAAACACAGTGAACACTTCAGACACCAGTGATACATTTGTTTTTATTGAAACAGTAATTTTCACAAAAGTTAAAAGTCACAAAAGTTAAAAGTCACAAAAGTAATTGTAACAGAGTTAATTGTAACAGAGTTAATTTCAAGAGAGTTATTTTCACTGTTATATTCAGTATAGAATAATTTTATTTTATGTACCTTCCCGTACATTAGAATGAAATATTGTTTACATTTTTTTTTTTTTTCTTTGCAAATTTTTTTTCAATTACTGAATTGAATTGACTTGCAAATTAAGAGAGAGAGAGTTTACAGAGAGTTTTATTTGAAGTCAGAAGGTTGCGCCAAGACGGGCAACCGCCCCAGAGATTTATAGGAATACTTGACAAGCGTTCAAGTTAGTTTCAGAATACTTGACAAGCGTTCAAGTTAGTTCAGAATACTTGACAAGCGTTCAAGTTAGTTTCAGAATACTTGACAAGCGTTCAAGTTAGTTTCAGAATACTTGACAAGCGTTCAAGTTAGTTTCAGAATACTTGACAAGCGTTCAAGTTAGTTTCAGAATACTTGACAAGCGTTCAAGTTACTTTCAGAATACTTGACAAGCGTTCAAGTTAGGTTCAGAATACTTGATAGAGTTCAAGTTAGGTTCAGAATACTTGACGGAGTCCAAGTCAGAGTTTATTCCAAGTCAGAGTTTATTCCAAGTCAGAGTTTATTCCAAGTCAAGTCAGAGAGTTTTATTCGAAGTCAGAGTTTTATTCAAAGTTAGAGAGTTTTATTTAAAGTCAGAGAGTTTTGTTTTAAGTCAGTCTCTGTTAGTTTCAAATACCCATTCATTTCATTGCAGTCAATTGAATTCAACCTTTTTTTTGTTGTTCAAGAGAATTTAATTCAACCTTTTTTTTGTGTAAAAGAGAATTAAATTCAACCTGAATTGACCCGATTTGCGTCTTTGGTTTAACCTTTTCTTTGTTTGTAAGACGGAAATTCACTGATTTGTCTTTCCCTTTTCATGCATTGTTATGTATATAAATATATAGTTATGTAATTCATTAATTGTAACAAAACCGTTTTTACAAAAGTTTTTAACGAGTTTTATAATTATTTTTATTATATGATGACAGAAATAGCGTAACAATTAATCGATCATGTACCTAATTTATCCTGCTCTGTACGATCGGGAAATTTACCCGTATGACCGCACATACCCTAAATTTCAGTCATTTAATTTTTAATAAAACTTCTACGCAATAAAACAGATGTATTTGTCTATATGCAAACAAGTCTTCAGATTAAAAAATCAAATAATTCAAATTCTATCAACATTCAACGAAGAAGTATGATTTTTCTACTTAACAAGCAAAAATTATTAAAACCTTTTTAATATTTTTTTTATTATATAAAAATAATTTTTAATGAAAATTTATCTGTAATTAGATTTTATAATAATTGACCTTGAGCTTAAAGGATTTTGTAATAATAATAATGATAATAATAATAATAATAATAATAACAATAACAATAATTGCCTTAAACTTAAAAGATTTTATAACCCATCTTAAATTATTATACATCATTTTTAAACTTTGTTAATTCAAAAAAAAACCTTCCAAATCCATACACATTTGACCACAGGTCTATACATCATCCACTACGTAATTCGATTTGTACCTACAACAGTCAATAAAAATGCATGCACATATATATATACTATATATATATACAAACCTTACGCTAAAATCATTGAATATCACAATAAAACTATTTCATTACGTAAGTGCAAACTATGCTATATAATCTTAATCATTTTTGCTTCCTAATATATCTTGCTCATGCATTTATTCAGTTAATTTAACAATCCTCTCAGCTAATCTGTCTCTCGAAATTATCAACTACACACTTTATACCTAGCACACAAAAATACACACTAAACCACAGGTCTATACATCATCCATTACGTAATTCTATTTTTACCTACACTAGTCAATAAAAATTAGCTTATAGATTGTACGATTTATATTTTTCCCTTTTTCCTATTCATTATGAATGTAATTTTCCCCACAGAAAAAAAAAGAAATAATAAAAGTTTTCTAATTTTTTTTAACCATATCCTTGTTTGTCTAACTTAATTGGTTGTCTAAATTAATGTATTAATCCTATTAAATGTTTGTCTAAACTAAAGTATTAATCTTTGATTTTTTTATATTTTGTAAACAAGTGTCATTTTAAAAATTTGGATACTCTGCATTGTACTCGACCACGCGAAATCGTTCTGTATAAAATTTGTATTGTAACTAATGGTACCCTGTTAGGATGTTATTTTCTCATTTGTATTGTATTAATGTACCCTATTAAATTATTGTATAAATATCATTTTTAAAATGGGAGAGTAATGTAAAAAAGTGAACAATGAACAATTCCTACACCATCATTATATGAATTCATTGTCCATTTTTACATAAGAAACCAAAAATCACATAAGCGAGTTTTGGATAGAATTTCGATTTGTACGTCTTTATTCATTCCTGTATTTTTCTAATTCATCTTTCTAATAATGACTTATACACTATGACGTCACAAAATAACTTTATTCTCTTTACGTTTCCCACTCTGTGTCTCTAATTCGTTCTTGTAAATCTTCCTAACAATGATTTGTACTTTACGTAAAAATTCAATAACTATGACGTCACATTTTCCCTTCATCATATATCTAGTATCCAATGTATGAAAATTCTTTAACATCATGCTAAGGACGAAACACTCTATAGAAGTCATTATTTATATGTTATGTAGCATAAACATTATTATTGAACCATACTCATTCTTACATTCATGTTCTTTCTTGACCGCTATCCTTTATTAATTTTATTACTTATTCATTCATCCACCTATTGTCTACTTATGCCCTATCAACTTATCAGTCTATGTTTACTCGTGTCAATCATGAAATGCAAAACTTTCGCAGTTCGTTCGAGAACGCGAAAAAACGTTCTCGTATTATTTTTTTTTCATTTTTATTTTTAATTATATGACCTCCCGAGATGAACTCAAAAATGCTGAGGTTAAGTGATCGAAATTCCGCTCATCACAGCAGAATTCGAACGCTCAAAGTTAAAAAGTCTCCTTTCCCTCTGATTCGAATTTATAACATTATCATGCGTTATGTTATATTATGTGTGTTATGTGCCCATGTACTTTGTATTATATTTCTAGCATCTTAATTGTCTATATATAAAAACACTGTAATTAATAATAACTTGTAATGTACTTCAGTGAAACTGTAATTAAATGTAATGATTTAATTTATCATGTAAGAATGTACTTTAAAATGGAAGTGTAATTAAACAACAAGTGAATGTGAATTAATTGGTAATTGTAATCGTAATTGTAATGAACCAAAATTAATACGTACTCAGTCATGTACTCAAAATTGTGCTTATGTGCTATTACGAAATGATATTGCCGTCAAAAATGTAGACTCGGCAAAAATATACGATTAGTTTTATTTATATTTTTTTTTATTGTTTTTAGTTGAAATCTTCCAAAAAACATCTGATCATGTGTTTAAAAAGGGGGGAAATTTAACCTTCAACTGTTCTCCCCCAAATATTTAAGTTATATTATACGTATATTTGTAAAAATACTTCTCTTCAGATTAGCACTTCATTTTGCCACTTCATTTAAGGCACTTCTCCATTAGACTTCATATTAGCACCTCATTAGGAGGGGGCAGAGGCCCCTTGCCTTCTTAATATTTTTAGATTCCGGCCTGAGCCATGGTCGAAAGAGGTCGAACCTCTACCCTTGTAAATTCAGAGCAATACCTGTAATTTTTAAGAAGTAAACCACAGTAAAAGAAGTTTTTATCTTTTTCCTTCGAGCCGTGCTCTCTTCAGGAACTCAGTCAGTAAGTCGACAAGTTATAAAAGAAAAGTCGATAATTTTAGTATAAGAGAAAGGATCAGAGAATTATTGAAAGAAAAGAATTAACAGTGTCGACCCCATAAAGCGAGAGAAAAGAATTATAGAAAAGTATAAAGAAGAAACATCCGTTGCTGCCTCCTAACCAGAACCCCCCCCGTCGAATCCGAACCGACTCAGGGCCATAAAGGGGGGGTTAACATACATATACATATATATTTTTATTACCTAAAAATGCGTCACCATACGCTCAAACATTTTAAACTTTACCGTATAAAAATGCATGTCACAATCTATTTAAACAACTAAAATAATTTAATTCATATATGTAAGTGTAAAATTTATTTACTAATCATTATTATTATTATTAATCATCATCACAATTATTACTAATTCAGGAAATGTAAACACAAAAAAAACTTTAAACACAAAATAGGTAGGCTTTTGACAGGAGTAATAAAAGTCGAAGGAAAAAAAAAGGAAACGAGACATCGGATGACCAATACTAATTTTCTTTCTTTTTTTTTTCGTCTCCCTCTCTCCGACGGACGGAACGAAACGAAATCTAAAGAAAACGGACTGAGGAAGGAATCAACGCGAAGAAAAAGGAAACAAACAACTCTCGAATTTCGACACTAATTTTTTATTCCACATTATTACGGCTTCGACAAGACGACTCACAGAAATTTTGAGTCGGAGCGGTTTGGAAATGTAGACTCCAACGAGAAGAGAAAAAAACAACAAAATTTTGACTGCGAAAATTACGAAAATACATGCTATGAGAAGAAATTTTGAAAATGATGGGTGCCATCTTGAAAAACAGTTACAATGATTTGTTAAGGAATGGGAATCGAAATTTGCTTGCAAATGGGTTAACACAATGCATCTTACTATTTAAATAATCGAAACAGAATATTTATTAATGTTATAATACGGGTAGCAACAATTTTGACCGAAATATAAGGCGACGTGGGAAAGCCCTTATATTTATATAAAGGAACACCAAAATGTCGTTTTTAATTTCTTTAAGGGCCCATTCCTTCATTATTATAATTCATTATTTACTCTACTTTCTATTCATTTTCTCTCTATCTTTCACTTACCGTTCTCTTTACACTCGTTTCACTGTGCTTTATAAATACGGGTAGAACGTGACCAAGTTTGAGGCGCCATTATGATTCGAACAATGCAAAGAAGACCGGGGGATTAATTATGCACTAATTACACTTTACTAACTTTTATTTATGCCGAAACGCTTATAGATAAACGGGGTAATGCGAGGGGGAGTAACGTTAACATTTTAAGTTGGAGAGAGATGTAATACTATTCTAAATTTACAACTACATCGTAACACACAAAGACACCTTCTTAAGCCCAAGGCCATCCGATGACTGAACGGCATTTCTGCCCAGCCTCTAGACCATGTTCAGGCGTTGCCAACTAGTATAGCCAAACAGTTGTTTAACGTAATTACATTTTCATTAAATATATTATCTTTATTAAACAAATATTATTCAATTCCTATAAACAAACATTAAATTCTTAATTAGACATTACTACACAACACGGGGAGGGGAGGGCAGAAATTACAATGTTATCGTCCGGATTCGTCCTCTCAACCTACGATCAACACCCAGCATCTTAAGCACCAGGATATCTAGGGCATCCATTTATCTACCACCCAACTAGACATTCATTTTCACTAGCTAATCACATTTTTATTCACACTCCGTCTAATTCTGCGTATTGTCAAAAACATTTAAAAACGTAGAAGATTGGGAGCTATCCAACAATAAAGAATTATGAAATGCTTCGATATGTGTGTATATATATGTATACATATATATACATATATACAGGGTGATCGAAAAGTCTCTCCGCAGTAGTAATAAGATATTTACTTTATTGAAATTTTACATAAGGAGATATAAGAATTCTATAAATGTAATGACATATCATTGTTACCTGTTTAGAGTAAGTAACGTAGCAAGACTTAGCTTAGACTAGCCTAGACATCGCCAATATTTTGTTAAAGATTTCACAATATCGTACAATTTTCATTAAAATATCTAACTTCAATAAAGTAAATATCTTATTACTACTGCGGAGAGACTTTTCGATTACCCTATATATATATATATATATATATATATATATATATATATATATATATATATACTAAGTCCTTTTTCATCCGGTAGCTAAAAGAATACATTCATTTTCACCTGTTCAGTTTCATTTGTTTAAAGTTCAAAATTGAGTGTCAAACGCGTTGCAAGAGAGCATTTCCCTCCTCCACCAAACGGTCATGTGTGGCGGAGAGCGCAAGTGAGCAACTCGCTCCTCCACCAAGCCAGGTCCAGAGACGGGGTCACCAGCTTGACCTCTGTGTGAAAAGAGGACGAGCAGAGAGGGACACTAACATATGGTCAGAAGACACCAATATGACATTTAACACCGAGAAATTTCAACTCTTGAGATATGGTAGAAATGAAAAAATTAAACAGACTGCATATTAGGTCTGATGAGCCGGGTGTACATGATTATGTGCGGTGGAGAGCGCAAGAGAGCAACTCGCTCCTCTACCAAGCGGTCATGTGTGGCGGAGAGCGCAAGCGAGCATCTCGTTCCTCCTCCAAGCCTGGTCTAGAGGCGGGACCACCAGCTTGACCTCTGTGTGAAGAGAGGCCGAGCAGAGGGGGACACTAACAAATGATCAGAAGACAACAATAGGGCATTTACCACTGAGAAATTTCAACTCTTAAGATATGGTAGAAATGAAGAAATTAAACAGACTGCATATTAGGTCTGATGAGCCGGGTGTACATGACTATGTGCGGTGGAGAGCGCAAGAGAGCAACTCGCTCCTCTACCAAGCGGTCATGTCTGGCGGAGAGCGCAAGAGAGCATCTCGCTCTTCCTCCAAGCCTGGTCTAGAGGCGGGACCACCAGCTTGACCTCTGTGTGAAGAGAAGCCGAGCAGAGGGGGCCACTAACAAATGATCAGAAGACAACAATAGGGCATTTACCACTGAGAAATTTCAACTCTTAAGATATGGTAGAAATGAAGAAATTAAACAGACTGCATATTAAGCCAGATGAGCTGGGTGTACATGGCTATGTGCGGTGGAGAGCGCAAGAGAGCGGCTCACTCCTTCACCAAGCCAATCCTAGAGGCAGGGAGACCACCAGCTCGACCTTCGTGTGAAGAGAGAACGACATGCGGAAACGAATCGTGGCACACACACACACACATTTTATTCATGCAGTTAAATGTGATTCACTGTCGTCAATTGAGTTAACATGACCTACTAATTGTTACTATCATGCACTTATCCGTGATCGTCATATGAAGTTAACCGCGACTTGGAGGTGTTTACATTCGCGGGTCTCTCCCGCCATACCGCCACAATGTGCCTCAGTCAGTGTTTCTCAGCGCGACCAAAGGCAATATTACGAACGAAATTATCAAAGACGCAAAGAGAAAAATCGGCGAGTGGTACCAAACCTCAAACTAAACCCAATAACCAACCAAACAACACTGGACAATAGAAAAGGCAGAATTATTTTTTTCTTCTCGTTGGAGTCTAGATTTCCAAACCGCTCCGACTCAAAATTTCCCTGAGTCGTCTTGTCGAAGCCGTAATAATGTGGAGTCAAAGATTAGAGTCGAAATTCGAGTTGTTTGTTTCCTTTTTCTTCGCGTTGATTCCTTCCTCAGTCCTTTTTCTTTAGATTTCGTTTTATTCCGTCCGTCGGAGAGAGGGAGACGAAATTTTAAAAAAAGAAAAATTGGTGTTGGTCGTCCGATGTCTCGTTTCCTTTTTCTTTCCTTCGACTTTTATTACTCCTGTCAAAAGCCTACCTATTTTGTGTTTAAAGTGTTTTGAGTTTACATTTTCTGAATTAGTAATAATTGTGATGATAATAATAATAATAATGATTAGTAAATAAATTTTACACTTACTTATATGAATTAAATTATTTTAGTTGTTTAAATAGATTGTGACATGCATTTTTATACGGTAAAGTTTAAAATGTTTGAGCGTATGGTGACGCATTTTTAGGTAATAAAAATACATATGTATATATATAGTAGAGCATTCTAAGAGATTCAATGAAGGAGTAGCAAAATTTTCCAGAATCTAGTCGAGATTTTAAGATTATTTTTTGACTGTAAATAATGGATTTACAGGCATCGTTTTGTAGTTTTAGTTCGCTTTACAATTTTTAGTTAATTTTAAGGTTTAAAGTTGAAAAATAATCGTTAAAGACATTAATTTATACTGGGTCAAATTCGGACTGTTTAAGTTTATTATTGCTGTATATAAATTGTGTGAGACTTCAAAATAATCAAAATTTCTTATAAAAAGATAAAAATTTGTTTAATTGAAATAAAGAAATTGTTTTCGAAATTCTTTTCATAAATTAATTTGTTTTTTTACTTTATATATATATATATATATATATATATATATATATATATATATTCATCAATTTTTATAGTTTTATAGGTGGTCTGATTGTTGTTTATTTTTTCTTTCATTTTCAGAACAATTCCGAGTGATAGTTTGTATGGTTAGGCTGTTTAAATTTTTTTTTTATTCTGAAATTAGATTTTATTGTGTTAAGGAGTGTTTTAACATTTTATTTTAGACGTGATTCGGATTCAACGTTAAACTGTAGGTCTAAGGTAGAGTGAGACGTTTGACCTTCGCCGGGATGAACAATCAGGGGGATACTAAAAAAAGGTTGCCGATAAAGTAGAACTTTTTTAATGCATGAAGAATGGGCTAGGGGTAATGATATAGTAAGTTTTAGGAGATGTTGCATGGTTTTTATATGAAGTTTAACACTGATAAAATTCAACTGTTACGGTAAGGAAAAGGGGAGGATCTAAAATTCCATGGAATAGAAAAGAAGATCCCGATGATCCGGGTGTACCTGTGAGATGGAGAGTAAAAGAAGTCAACTCACTACTTCACCAGGCCAACTAGATCTATTGTAGTGGTATTCCCCGTTAAGCTGTAGGTCTAGGACGGGGTGAAAACCTTGACCTTCTCAAGGAATGAGCATTTCGGGTATTTTTGTCTTTGTTGGAATAAAAAGAATTGTTGTTTTAAGGGCATTTTGTGTAAGAGATGAATGAGAAAATGCTAGGTGCTGGATTCCCCGTTAAACCGGTCTAGGGAGGAGTGAAAAGTTTGACCTTCGTCAGAATGAACAATTCGGGTAGGTCCGATTCCCCGTTAAACTGTAGGTCGTGGTAGATTAGGCCGACTGGCTGATTTCGAATAGTGTTCGTATATACTGTATTTTGCTGTTGGGTCTTTGCATGCATCTGATTATATATATATATACATATGAAATAGGATCCCTCCTAAGGAGACGTAATTTTACATTTAGGATAAAAACGAAGACGTAGAGCAAGAAAGTCATTATATTTGGCTGCAGCCGACGTTTCGGGCAACTCTACCCATTTTCAAGGCCTAATAAATAAAAAGCTAAAATTAATGCATGACAAAAAAAAAAATATACGAATGTCAAAAACAAACTAATTCATAGCACAGAATAAAACCACTTAAAGAATAAAAATTAAAAAGCGTAAAACAAGCATAAGCCAAAAACAAAATTAAAAATTATATACATGACAAATAACACATGATAAAAGTAAAACTTTAAAAATAAAAACATTCAAACAAATTAGTTAAAAACTTCACTAATAAAAAGTTAAATGAAAAAACGCAAAAGTGCACGAAACATACCATGCTCACTTGACATCCTCAAACAACTGAGGCGAAAAGGAGACAGGGTCAAGGGGAAAAACAGAAAAATTTAGTTGGTAGGCATTCTAATTAATATAAAGGGGGTAACAGCTAGAATCAATATTTAAGCTGGAGTTCAGAAATTTAATGCACAAAGATTCATAAATACGGAGAGAGGACGGACATTTTAATGATTTAAGAATTTTAAAGTTATTAACGGAAATATCAACTTTACACTTAACAGAATGATTTCTAATGGCAGACTGTTCCTTTTTAGGCAAGATTTTGCAGGCAAGATTTTGCTCCCATATGGGTATTAGCCATAGGACAGGAAAAGTTTTATCTAAAAAGGAACAGTCTGCCATTAGAAATCATTCTGTTAAGTGTAAAGTTGATATTTCCGTTAATAACTTTAAAATTCTTAAATCATTAAAATGTCCGTCCTCTCTCCGTATTTATGAATCTTTGTGCATTAAATTTCTGAACTCCAGCTTAAATATTGATTCTAGCTGTTACCCCCTTTATATTAATTAGAATGCCTACCAACTAAATTTTTCTGTTTTTCCCCTTGACCCTGTCTCCTTTTCGCCTCAGTTGTTTGAGGATGTCAAGTGAGCATGGTATGTTTCGTGCACTTTTGCGTTTTTTCATTTAACTTTTTATTAGTGAAGTTTTTAACTAATTTGTTTGAATGTTTTTAGTTTTAAAGTTTTACTTTTATCATGTGTTATTTGTCATGTATATAATTTTTAATTTTGTTTTTGGCTTATGCTTGTTTTACGCTTTTTAATTTTTATTCTTTAAGTGGTTTTATTCTGTGCTATGAATTAGTTTGTTTTTGACATTCGTATATTTTTTTTTTGTCATGCATTAATTTTAGCTTTTATTTATTAGGCCTTGAAAATGGGTAGAGTTGCCCGAAACGTCGGCTGCAGCCAAATATAATGACTTTCTTGCTCTACGTCTTCGTTTTTATCCTAAATATATATATATATATATATATATATATATGTGTGTGTGTGTGTGTGTGTGTGTGTGTGTGTGTAATAATAGGGGATTTATTCGGGTAGATCCACATCCTCCGTTAACTGTAGGGGTGGGGTGAAAAGTTTGACTTTCTACGGAATGAGCAAATCGGGTATTTTTTTGTCTGTCTTGGAATAAAAAGAAAAGTTGTTTTGAAGGCATTTTCTATAAGAGATGAATGAGAAAATGCTGGGGATGCTGGATTCCCCGTTAAACCGTAGGTCTAAGGTGGGGTGAAAAGTTTGGCCTTCGTTAGAATGAACAAATTAGATAGGTCCGGGTTTGTATATTATTTTATTTATTTATATACACTCCTCGTTAGTAATTCTTATGCTATTATTATTTTTGATTGCATATATATTCCTTCGCTTGTATAGGAATGTATATTTATTTTCAATATAGTTCGTGAAATTGGATCCAATAGTTTGTTTAAATAAACAGAGTGATGTGATGGTGTTTTATTTAATTCTTTTGGTTGTATATATAAACGTTACTATTATTTATTTATACCAAATGACTGGTTAGGCCTTCTAAGTCAACTGGCGGGTTAAGCCAACTAGCGGATTAAGCCCGCTGACGGATTATGCCAACTGGCGGAGAGCCTGAATATATGCTTTAATTAAATAAATAGCGCAATCTGGCAACTCAATAATGTACATCTTAACAAGTCATTTACGCCTAAGTCAACTGGCTGGTTAAGCCAGAATATATGCTTTAATTAAATTTAATTAAATATATGCTTTAATTAAATAAATCATCCAACCAGCTGGATGATCAGGAACATATTAAGACAACGGCCGCTCGGCTGAAATTTTAATATGCGCTTGGCTCCTGCCAGGCGAACACCTCTCTTCCTCTCTCTCCTTCTCCTCTCTTTCTCTTGGGGGATAACTCCGCCTCCAAGTTGCATAGCAACATCTCCTTCCCCCTTTGTTGCATAACATCCTGCAACATCCCCATCCCCCCTTTGTTGCATAACTTATGCAGCATTTCTTTTGTAACATTGATCAACATTTGCAATTGCATTGCACTCTCTCCTTTTGCGCCCATGCTACTGCCCTTGGTGATTGGTTAGGTTAAGGCGTGATATTTTCGTTAGTTTTAACGAAAATATCACAACTTAACCTAACCAATCGTCAAGGGTATACAGTTGACCTAACCAGGCATTCAATTAACCTAACCGGGCATTTTATCCCATAGAATGAATTGTTTGTTTTATTTGTCAAAACTGGGGGAGTATCTTCAGGTGGAGCGGATTGGGGTGGAGTATCTTCAGGTGGATCGGGCTTGGGGGGAAAGATCTTCAGGTGGATACTCTGGGGGGGGAAGATCTTCAGGTGATCCCAGATCAGTTTTACACAATGATGATAGAGGGAACTAACATAACCACTACGACTCCTATCGGTGTAACCTTAATCTAAAAATTTAACATAAATTAAAATAAATTTTGCCACCTGAAGATCAAGGCCCCCAATTTTTCCCACCTGAATTTCAGGGCCCCCAGATGAGGCTGATCTATAGGTGATCCGAAATTTAATTTATTTAATTTAACAGCTATGAACATAAATAAAAACAAAAAATGTTTGTCTCTTCTTCAAAAATTTGACGATAATTTGCGTTGAAAATTGGACATAGGCTATAGGCCACCTTATTCTTCGTTCGCGCAAAGATCTAGGCTCTATATACGAGGTGTGATCAAAAAGTTCGGTAAAGAACAAACACCATTCAACTACGCACCAGTGCGCCGTGTCATTGCTTTGTGTGATGGCGTTTTTGTGGCGTCTGGCGATTTTGCAGAAAATGTCGAAATTTGAGCAACGTGCAAACATCAAATTTTGTTTTAAACTTGGTAAGACGGCTACAGAAACGCACGGAATGCTTGCAGCTGTTTACGGAGATGAATTTGTTACAAACAAGACTGTTTGCAAGTGGTTTGGAAGGTTTCGAGAAGGAAATGAGTCTTTGGAAGATGATGAAAGAAGTGGTCGTCCGTCCGTCTTGTTTGTAACAACTTCATCTCCGTAGACAGCTGCAAGCATTCCGTGAGTTTCTGTGGCCGTCTTTCCAAGCTTAAAACAAAATTTGATGTTTGCACGTTGCTCAAATTTCTACATTTTCTGCAAAATCGGCAGACGTCACAAAAACGCCCTCACACAAAGCAATGACACGGCGCACTGGTGCGTAGTTGAATGGTGTTTGTTGGCATCTGGCAAGTGGCCAAGGTGATGTCATCAGCCATACACACTGACATCACCTAGTGACACGCGTTCATTAGTTGCGGGACTATTTACCGAACTTTTTGATCACACCTCGTATATATATAGTTATGTGTATATATATGCCCGGTTAGGTTAATTGAATGCCACGTTAGGTCAACTGAATGCCTGATTAGATTAATTGAATGCCCTGTTAGGGTAATTGTACGCCCTTGGCAATTGGTTAGGTTAAGTCGTGATATTTTCGTTAGTTTTAACGAAAATATCACGACTTAACTTAACCAATCGTCAAGGGCGTAAGTTGACCTAACCGGGCATTCAATAATTTTACCGTAGGTTTCGATATATGTACAGTATATATGTGTATATATATATATATATATATATATATATATATAAGTTTAAAAAATATTAATTTCTCTCATTTCAATGGTGCCCATAGAACGGAATGGGTTCGACTTTAATACTGAGTGAATTTAACGCAACTTCCGACAGGTGCAAAACAAATTAAAAAATAACCCAAAATGAACTGAGGCACTGAGTACAGGACACGCCACAGGTTAAATAGGGCTTTACTTCTTAAGAGAATTTGCTTGTATTATACAAAGCAACGAAAATGCACGTTTCTAATATTAAATGCAAATTTAACTTTCTATTAAAATAATGGTGTCGTGATCCTTTTAACGGTACTGCATGCATCTGTTTTTATTTATTCCTATTTAAGCTTAATAATTTGTTCGGAGCAAGTGTAGTTTACGTCCCCCTGACGCAAAAGGGACACAAACTACACGAGGTCAAAGTTGGGGAACGTAAGCAACACTAGGATCGGATCACTTTAACATATTGCTTCCCAAAGCATTCGGGAAGCAATATGTTAAAGAAAGTGATCCCTCCTGGGAAGCAATATGTTAAAGTGATTAACACTGGGAAGCAATATGTTAAAAAGAGAAAGGTTGTTGGTTAGAAAGAGGTTGGTAATCTAAGAGATAACCTACAGACCGTAAACAAAGCTATAAATGCTCTAACCAGGAATTCTTTATATATTTAATGTAAGTTAACTGAATACCCAGTTAGGTCAAATGTACGCCCTTGATGATTGCTTAGGTTAAGTCGTGATATTTTCGTTAGTTTTAACGAAAATATCACAACTTAACCTAACCAATCGTCAAGGGCGTACAGTTGACCTAACCGGCATTCAGTTAACCTACATTAAATATATAAAGAAAATGAAAGGATGCAAAAATGAGCTACTCAACTCGTACTTGTGGCAAATGATGTGGTGTGACCGATTCTTCCGAAATCCATTTTTTACTTTGTGACCATATAGCGCAACAATTCTAATAAATTTACTTTCAATCTAATATTTAAATATGTTATGATTTACTTTTTATGCTTTTACTTTATTAAAGCGAACATTTTTTATCTTACTCCTTATCCTAAATATTGGGAAGCAATATGTTAAAGTGATCCCTAGGATCTTTAGGAGAGATTTTTTAAATGAATCCATCAAATAAAATGTTAAAACTAACGAAAATATTACGACTTAACATAACCAATCGTCAATATATATATATATATATATATATATATATATATATATAGTGTGTGTGTGTGTATATATATATAAATTGACGATTGGTTAGGTTAAGTCTTAATATTTTCGTGAGTTTTAACGTTTTATTTGATTAGGTATATGCGAACAAAGTTGGGGAACACAAACTACACTAGGATAATGTAGGGGAACGTAAACTACACTAGGATAATGTAGGGAACGTAAACTACTCTAGGCACCACAGGGGGACGTAAACTACACTTGCTCCATTTGTTCGTTTAAATTTAAAAAGTTGTAAATTTTAATTTCTGCGTTTGTAATTAATGTAAATATTTTGGATCACCTGAAGATCAGGGCACCCAGCCTTCTTTAATTAGCCTTATAAGGCTAACTAACGAAAATATCTCGACCTAACCTAACCAATCGTTAGGTCAACCGTACGCCCTTGACGAGTGGTTAGGTTAGGTCGTGATATTTTCGTTAGTTAGCCTTATAAAGCTAACTAAAGAAGGCTGGGGGCCCTGATCTTCAGGTGATCCAATATTTTAACATATTTTTAATGCAAATGTTTCCTATTTTTAATTTCTTCGTTTCTAATATAATGCAAAAGATTTAACTAATTTAATGCAAAAGTTTGTAACAAAAATATTTTTGAAGCTGTAAAATTTTTGCGGTTTAAAAGATTAAAAAATTTTAATTTAATGAAATGTCACGATTAAATTTAATTTAAAATTCTGTAACATTTTGTAAACTTTGAATAAAATAAATAGTCCATTTTCACAATTATTATTTGTCATTGTAAATTGGGACCTTTTCCAGTTTGTGTACCGTTTTTCATATAATTTATTTTTGCTTCTTTTCAGATCAAAAATGAGTTCTTGATAACCTAACCTAACCTAACCTAACGTAACCTAACCTAACCCACATTATAACTTTCGTCACTTGGGCACAGGATGTTTACTATGCTGTATGTAATGTACTGTAGAAAACGGTACATAAACTGGAAAACGTCCGTAAATTGTAAAAGTACTCTATTTATTTTATGAATAAAGGTTATTCAGTATTTACTATTATTATTACTATTATTATTTTTTGTTTCACTATTACTATTACTTGCCATTTTCACTGTTTTATGTAATATTTTCTACTAAATATACAATAAATTATTTAATTTAAATCGTGTAATATTTTGTAAACGTTATATTTTATTTATTATTATTATTACTATTATTATTTTTTGTTTTCTCGATTATTATTACTTACCACTTTCATTATTTTTATATAATAAATAAGCTAAATGCCATTAATTTTGCCTTAAAAGTCCTCATGCTTCCAAGGGCATATTCTGAGAGTATTGTGAATATATTAATGACAACAAATATCTGAAAATTGTAAAACTCTGTCACTTGTATTCTTTTTTAATAAAGTTTTGAATTGAAAGTTTTGAATTTTTAACAAAATATTTTTAAAGTTGTACATTTTTTAATAGTAAAGATTTTTGCAGTTTAAAAGTTTAACATTTTTATTGTGACTTCGCTATGTCCAATATTAATAAAATAATTTAAATTTTAAAGACTGAAGGGATGGGTGGAGAGCGCCTCTAAAGGTGATGAGAGTGTCGGTGATGTATTCCATCCTCATATTTTCACTTTGAAACATATCTCTACACGCTCCAACCAACGCTAACGTGACGGTGAGTCGCCAGCAGGTGTGCAGTTTATGCCTTGTGACAAGTGACTCAACGGTACGTCAGCGCTCACAGGCTAAAACAAGTCAGTACAGTAACAATTGAATAGAAAAGGAAACCTAAGTGTCAAAAACTACAAAATCAAATTAGCGCCATCAAAAAATAAAAAAATGAAAATAGTTGTCCCTTAAATTAAAAATTATAGAAAAATTCTCTTCACAAACACCGACTCGTTAAATAAAATCTGTTTTTAACCAAAGCAGAAAAACAGAACATTAATTTTATTCAGACTCGAGGAACACCACAAGTCTATGCGGATGAAAAAGACTTGAAAAAGGTAAAGAGGCGGTACATATGGGGTGTTTCATATGTCTGAAAACATTGGAAATATGCAGAAAGAATAAACAACTTGATGACAACGTTTTATTTTCAACATACTCTTACAAAAGGTGTTCACATGGTTCACCATTTGTTCTGTGGGAACATTTGAAATCTGTTGTCTACGTAGACAAAGAACAATTGAGGATTTGAAAGCGAAGATAAGACTCGAATTGCAGCGAATTTCTGCTGAAAAAATCGGAAGTGTTCAGAGAGCTTGTCAGTTACGAGTAATGCAGTGTTTTGAAGTTTAGAGTGAACAATTTGAATAACTTCTGTAATAGTATGTTGAAAATAAAACTGTCATAAAGTTGTAATGATAGCTTTCTAATAGAGTTTTCAGATAAAACATCTAGAGGTGAAGCTTCGCCCTTGGTTTCATTAATTACTGTTACAGAGTAGGTGGTAGAAGACATGTAAGGTTATTAGGCTCATAATATGCTAAAAAATATTTAAATAGTATCATAGAGTTCCGGGTTGATTTATAAAAATAAAAAATATTTAACCCGAGAAAATTGGGGAAATTTTTATTGCGAGAGTCGAAGTATAACCGATCAACATTTGCATTCATTCTACATATTTAAAAAAAATCAACATACACCTGACAACAGAAATGTGTGCAAATTTTATAAGAAAGCGGCTGAAATTTAAATATTTAAAAATAAGGAGGTGTGACGTAATAGAATCAGATAAATTCTTTAATATACAAATGGTATTTCAAATGCTATAAAGTGGACGAATATTTAACTAATTAGACTGCCCACAAGAGGCGAAACAATTTGCTCGGAGTGTAGCCAAACTGAACACAAGTGGAGACTGCAAAAAAGAAGCGAAAAAATGTCTTAATTGCGAAGGTCCTCACCGGACTATGGCGATGAACTGCTCCAAAAAGAAGGAAATTCTCGAAAAGAAAAAAAGAGAAGAGAATAAAGAAAAGGCAAAGAAAGAAGTAGCCGGACATATTCAGAGATAGCCAAAGCACCTACAGACCCAAAACAGAGAGACAACAATAATATTGTAATCAACAAGAATACACCTATAGACATAAATGCATAATACATGCGCACCAGTGATGTAGTCGAGACCACCATGGTCGAGACCGAGTCTTTAGCACCCGAGATCGAGACCAAGACCGAGACCAGAAAAAGGGTCTCGAGACCGAAACCGAGACCATATGCAATTTTTGCATGTATTCAATATTGTGTGATGCCTAATTCCTAAGTTCTGTATTTCACATTCAGGAATAAAGATTCTAAAGAATTATCAAGTGACAATTGCAAAATTTACTCATAATTTATTTACAAATTTATTGTTTGACATTTGTTAGCAGTTAGAAGTGTGGGCGCAAAAAGGAGAGTGCAATGCAATTGCAAATGTTGATCAAAGTTGCAAGACTGCCACCCCTTTGGCACCAATGTCAGTGCCATTGTTGCAAGGCACCCCACCTCCCAAGGGGGAGGGGTTGTTGTAAGAGCAACAAGGGTTATGCAACTTCGAGGCGGAGTTATCCCCCAAGAGAAAGAGAGAGGAGAAGGAGAGAGAAGAAGAAAGGTGTTCGCCTGGCAGGAGCCAAGCGCATATTAAGACTTCAGCCGAGCGGCCGTTGTCTTATAGGCCCCTAATCAGCCAGTTGGCTTAATCAGCCAGTGCCTCCAGGCACTATCAGCCAGATGGCACAGTGTATACTTCGTTTTGGCACGTACACACCGTCTATATGCCCATAAAATATTACGCACACACGATTATATGCATCGGTTTCGAGACCCCGTGGCGGCGCGTCCTTCCACAGTTGGTAGCCAGGGTAACCTAATGATCCGTGTTAAACTGTAGGTCTAAGGTGGAGTGTAAACATCCTTTCACGAATGGTAGATAAATGGGTAACGAGTCTCCCTGTCGCTCTCGCTCTCTCTCCCCTCTCTCCCTCTCGCTCTCTCCCTCCCTCTCTCTCGCTCTCTATATCTCTCTCTCTCCTTCCCTCTCGCTCTTTACCTCTCGCGCTTGCTCTCTTTTATATATATATATACATACACACATCCCCGTTAAAAAGTAGGTCTAGGTTGGGGTGAAAAGATTGACAGTCGTCAGAATGAACAATTCGGGCGGAAGCAATCGAAGGGTTAACCAAAGAAAGCCTATACATGTGCAGTTCCGGAAAAAAATTCATCTAAAAAAATTCTGAAAACTATAAAAAAATTAGTACAAGAAGTGTGCGACAAAATTTATAATTAACAATCACGTCAAGTTGTATTAATTAACTTAGCCTCCGCCAATTCTGATAATTATTCTTTTAAATTATTTATATCAATGTGAAACCCGCTAACTTCATATATATATATATATATATATATATATATATATATATATATCTTCGTTCACATTTAAAAATAAAATTTGAAACATCTGATATTCAGATTTTTTCTACAAAAAAATTTAGTATCAGAAATATATGGACTTCATGCTCCAGTAATTCCTTTGCTGTGGGTGAGAATATAAATACCCTCTCACTTCCACTCTGAACTTCTCATATACATATATATATATATATATATATATATATACAATTTAGGGTGGATCGATTTTACATTTTTTTCGATTTCCATATTCTAATAGAGACAAAAACTTGCGCATGCATGAGAAAATAGTCTCTGCAAAATCTTAGCTTAATAGGTAATCATCTTCTGCCCCCGGCAGAGCGATGAAAATCATATTTTAGTAGTCAAAAACGTATTTTTCTTATAATTTTTAAAATATTTCAATATGCATCAAAATTATTCCTAATAACTATAAAGTCGATGAAATAGACCTCATATGATCGTTTTTCCAAGCGCGTTGTCCTACGTTAATATCATTTGCCCCCGGCAACAACGTCAAATGTTGAAAAAATAGGTAATTTATATACATATTTTCAGATCGGCTCTTTGTCTTAAATAATGCATTTATATATTTCCCATAGCATTTATATCGTTGCTTAGGCATGAAATAACACACACGCAAAATTTTATGACTCTAGAGTAATATCTTCTGTCCCCGAGAAAAGTCTAAATGTGGATTATAATTACGTTAATGCGATGTTATAAGTACGATAAGTACTAAGTACAGCTCCTCGCTTGCTAATTTTATAAAATTAGCAACCCAGAACTCACCACGAGGAGGTGGCTGTACGTCGAGTTCCACCCTATCCAGCCCCAACCACCCTTCCTTTGGCTGCATGTCGATTTACATACGGTAATCTTTCTTAGAATCAAATCGTGGAATTTTTGTTCGGGAGTGAAGACGGGAGCGGATGAATCCGTCCCTCTCTTCTATTCCACTTACACTGGCAGAGGCTTCGGTTACTAATTTGATGAGTCTCTCGACCGCTTGAGTATGACAAGGGAATAGTGGGATCAGTCCATCAGGCTGGTCTCCCGTCTCAACAAACTCTTTTATTCGGGTATCAGGTATTGTTTTTGTAACGGGGGGTTCCGTCACCTCAGCCGTTTGCCAGTTGATCATTTCGTAATAGTTTTGACTATCGTAGAGCAGCTCAGGCAGGGCGAAGGCTCGAATTTCCCCCGCTGGTGATTGTTTTGATCGTGCTTTTAATATTCTTCTCCATCCCAATTCTCTTATGTGTTGCTCATCGGCATGTAGCATGGAGATCAAAATATTTTCTGGGTGAGCAAAGAAAGAATTTCTACGGAGGACTTTGTTGGCGATTGTCTTAGATCTTTGAGGCATGGTCTGAGAGAGACGCATCATTTCAAAAAAATGTTTTGCGCCCTCAGTGAAACTGGAGTTTTTCTTTATCTTAAACCAAATTGGTGCGTAAACTGTCATAATGAATCGCACAATTTCGTTGAAGGTGCTGGAGTGTTCACTGGTTGAAACATAGAGGCGCAGAAATCTATTTGCTGTTGTCAGCCACCTGCAATGCGCCATCTTACCTGGCTTTCGAGCCGCGAGAGCTGAAGAGCAGCTACCGCTCGACACTGCTCTGTAGATGCCTAACAAATATTTTTGGTCAGTGCTCAACTCGGCATCATCTATGTCAATGTCGGGAGATGGAATGGCATCGAATTCTGTAATTGTAAGTTTTTCGCAGTCGTTCAGTTGTTTTCCAACTGGTCCAGTAAAGCCCATTGGCCCAGTTGTTTTGCCGTCCAAGTCTTGAATGAGGTGTCGCAGTGATAATTCATTACCGTGTAATAGGCATATGATCCACTGAACTGGCCTTTGTAGTTTCATTTCAATCATACGAATGGCTCCACCCTTTCGACCCGTGTTCACTGCGGTACCATCACAGCCGATAGCCACAATGTCGTCCGGCTAATATTGTTAGTCTCTAGAAAGTTGATGATACCTGATGTTATTGCAGTGGCAGAACCTGATGCAGGAGTGAAATGCTCCATGTACTGGGATTCTGGTTCTTGAACTAAAACTATATGCTCTTCTACCACAGTCCTTCTATGCTTCACATTGTCTATTTCTTCTTGTGTCATTGTTTTATCTTTACGTCCGTCAAAGAAAATGCCTTGTAATGGTAGCGTGATCTTGTCATCTTGCTGATGCTCAGAACGAACTCTTTTTCTGGCTCTTCTTATCTTATTTCGATCGATCACTGAACTGACATCATCTTCTCGTATCCATCCAACATCCTCTAACAACGAAGAAGCAATAAATGAAGCAGCTCTGTCTGAGACGCCCGTACGATCACAAGCTTCAGCAAGTACCTGGAGTTTCATTCGTGTTTTTTCCTTCATGTCATGTTTATCTCTCGGTGTTAGTTCATACGATGACGATGATTCTATAGATGTATCCTCGGTTTCACTAGAGGCTGACGAAGAAGGTTGTTCTTGAGAAGTTTCTTGTCGTTTACTAGTCGACGGCTCTTGATGTTCTGCTATTCCTTCTTGTTTCAATATCGCCAATCTTCTTGCAAGAGTCATCTCGTTTTTATTTGTTGTTTCAACATCCAAAGTTCCTATTGCCATTTTGCGATCACTTGTTTGGTCGAGTAAAAACTGTTGCTCTTTCAGTGGTACTCGTCGTTCACGAGGGCAGCTGCATTTTGTCAAATCAGGGCATTTACAAGCCGATATGTCAAATAAGGTGGTCTTAGTTGATTTCTTGAAGGCCTCAAGATTTTTCTGTAACGATTCGTTCTTCTTTTTCGCGTTCAGTGATTTCATGATGTTAGCCATTTTATCACGATAACTTTTCAACATTTGATTTATCCGTGCTGTCGAAACTGTTGGAATGGAAGCTAATTTCCACAAGTATTCCAGTCTCTCCGTGACCACAGCGGCGATGTCTTTGAATGGAGGTTCCTTCTTTGATGATCTCAACTCAGTTCTCACATGATGGTAGTATTGCATCACATCTTCACATGTGGGAAAACATCGCAAATTCAAATCTTTCCCAGCACCAAATATTGGACACGTAACCGATCTTCTAGTTGTAGCGGTAGCCATCCTGTAAAGATTAAAGAATAATGTATTGTTCTGTTACGCAATAAAATCGAAAAAAACAGTTATGAGAAAAACAAACAAGGATATGAGCAAAGAGATTGAGCACACTGAGGACTCTGAGTGAGGAGCACACACACACACACACTGAGGACTCGAGGAGCCAGCTGCAAAATACACACCTGCCTTCGACGCTGTCAAAAGGCAACTGAGGGAACTGCGAAGTGCGTACTGGCGCGTCAGTGGCAGCTGCTGCTGGCAGCACTCACCAGAGATGACCTTTAAACCCTAGCCTAGAGTCATAAAATTTTGCGTGTGTGTTATTTCATGCCTAAGCAACGATATAAATGCTATGGGAAATATATAAATGCATTATTTAAGACAAAGAGCCGATCTGAAAATATGTATATAAATTACCTATTTTTTCAACATTTGACGTTGTTGCCGGGGGCAAAAGATATTAACGTAGGACAACGCGCTTGGAAAAACGATCATATGAGGTCTTTTTCATCGACTTTATAGTTATTAGGAATAATTTTGATGCATATTGAAATATTTTAAAAATTATAAGAAAAATACGTTTTTGACTACTAAAATATGATTTTCATCGCTCTGCCGGGGGCAGAAGATGATTACCTATTAAGCTAAGATTTTGCAGAGGCTATTTTCTCATGCATGCGCAAGTTTTTGTCTCTATTAGAATATGGAAATCGAAAAAAATGTAAAATCGATCCACCCTAAATACATGTTGTTTATCTAATTCTTTATTGCTGTTTCTCTGGTTTCCAAGATTCGAGATAAGGCATGCACCATTAAATTATGACTCAGCATCGGATCATTAATTACACGAACCATGAGAAGGTCGAGTTTTAAATTGCGATATTTAAACGAGTCTTTGTGAAAAGTTGCGGTGATATTTTTTAAAAACCATTTCCATTTCCAGACGATTTAATTTACAGGGCATAATAAATTTTACGAAGCTAATTTAGAGGGGTACCATAATTCGCGCTATTTTCACCCACACGTGTCTTCAATTTCCTCTGAAAAGTCACATGATGAGGCGTAGATTATTTTTTTTAATTTATTTATTGTATCGTATAAGAATTCCGCGATACAATAAACTTTTACAGCGGTTTTCTTCATGGATAACTGAATCTGAAATTACCTTCCACTTTTATATTTCAAGATAGGGCACCATAAACCTATTCACAAACAATCCTCATCTACCTCTCTCTCTCTCTCTCTCTCTCTCTCTCTCTCTCTCTCTCTCTCTTTCTCGGTCGAATACAAGATCAAAAAACAAAGCGTTTCTCTCTCTCTACGAATGGGAATATCTGACACGCCCCAGATTTCACGGGGTAACGAATCACAGCCCTGTGGGCGGAGCCCACGACCACTGTTTGGCCGCTATGCAGGCTTACGCGTTAAGGTCGCCCAAAATTCACTGATAGCCAATAGGAAGCTCGCGAATCTTGTGTTGTGGGTTGGTCACAAGCCCCTTTATAAAAGGGATCAATTCATCTCAGAGCCTGAGTTCGTATGTTTTTTTCGCTTAGTGCTTTTCAAATATACACTATAAGTCAGTTATCGCTCTACAATTCTCCCGATTTGTTTGAAGATCAAGATTTTTACTCATCAGCTGCGCTCCACCTTTTCAACGCGGTGGAACAAAATGAACTCTCAACGCAAGTTGTTTCAGAAATTTGTGACAGCGGGATGTAAGTAGTTAATATGTGATGATACATATTGCAGTTCATTCAGTGTTAATTAACTTATAAGTGCCATAATAACTGTTTTGAAAATTAGTTTGTGTTTATTCTCGGTCTATATATAACGTTTCAAACGGTGTTAACTTAAAAAAAGCCGTAATAAAACGAAGTGAAAAATATTTTTAATTATTCTGTTTCCTTCGTGGTTATTTCGGCATATATATATATATATATATATATATATATATATATATATATATATAGTGTTTTATTTGTACATATCTTGTACAGGTAGGATTTTAGAAATATTAAAAACTATTAAGATTTGTCTGCGGATTCGAGACCCATTGCAGGCAGACGGAGCATAGCACATCCACTTAATCTTACTATTGAGCTGTAAATTACCGTACTAGCTTTTAATTATTCTCTGACATGTCTTACACACCCAGCTAATCTTCCTTTTGAGATGTCAGTTAGTGCACTGGCTATTAATTATGCTGTTTCCTTCGTGGTTATTTCGGTATATATATATTAGTGATGGACCGGATATCCGCATACGCACCCGCATCTGCGGATATCCGCATCATTTTTAATGCGCATCCGCAGTTCTGGCTGCGGATGTTATTGGATATTACCTCTAATAAATTATGCAAATTACAATTAAATTAGCTTACAAAGTAGCTTATAAGGCCCAGTCATGCACATTTCATGTAAAGTATTAATTATTAATGAACAAACAAATATATAAACCTCAACATTAGGGTGTTTCATAAATTAAAAGTTTGGAAAAATTTTAATCCACATGGATCCCCTTGTTCCATTTGCTGAGGAGACTGATAAACCGAAGTATTAATTCAATAGTTTAAAGTTTACGGGTCCCCAGTTTGATGCTCTGGCAGATCATAAACAGAAAAAATTAAACAAAAATCTGTCAATGAATTTTTATTCAACAAACGAGTACCATTTCACTACACATTTTCACAAAGATACAAAAAACATAACCACTTCTTGCGAATCATTTGTCCATGAAATCCTTCTTGGTTTTATTCGGGTATTTCGCCCTATGCTGCATCACAGTTTTGAGCAAATACTGCTTCTGCTCTTCGTTCTTCGTCAGAGAACAGTTGAACTCTTTGGTGAGCGCGATGGCTCTTTCGGCCCGATCGTTGACGACAGAGATTTTGTTAACAGTTGCCGCTGCTTGCTTGAAGCCCTCTACTTCAGTCCACTCGGCAACTGGCTTTTTCAAGAATTCTGTGTCCAAGTCGAATGCATGGAAGAAAGCCATCGTCTTTCCTGTCACGAACTCCGCCAGGTGTTTCGAGGCAAGATTCCTGACGTTCTTCCCTTGGGGTCGCTTGAGTTCCTTTTTCGATGCGGGCTTACCCAAACTGACGACCATCTGAGCCTTTTCTTCATCTGCCACATCTGCGTCGAAGAACGCCATGGCAATAAGAGTCTCAGAGATGTACCATAGGTGTCGAGACATGGCTTCTTGCGCAGCGTTAACACACGAATATCCCGACATGGCAAAGGCTTCCGCGTCACGCAGAAATTCCAGATCAACTGCGGCAGCCTTGCTTGAGGTTGCAGCACGAGTCCAACCTCGGATGTAGACGAGGGACACGAAGAGACCTACGGCTGTCAGAGCTTCCAACTCGTGACTCGACATCTTGAACTGCTTCTTCAGTAGAATTACTTTCAAGGAGTAGATGGCTATCGCCATCCATCGAGCGTGATGGTAAGCGCCAGGGGCTCTGAGAGGGAAATCCACCACTTTTGCTTCTCCCAGGAAGATGAGAACCAACTGTAGCAGTTCCTTGTAGTCATCGCGCTGATGCGACGTGCTCACCATCCCTCTCACCAGCAGGACTGACTTCTCCCTCAGTTCCCTCATAGAGTCATTGACTTGAGCAAAATCGTACGGCCGCACGTCCAACCGGTCGATGAACTTCCATTGTGCCTGAAACCTCTTGAAAACGGGTATATCGGGGCCACTTGAAGGGCCGTATGCACGCTTGAAGACGGAGCTGAGGATGACTTCATAGATGTGATGCCGACAGGGGAAGTACATGAGTTCTCTGCCAAGACCTTTCTCAATCAGGACGCAGGCCCCGATATGAATCCCGGTGTTCGACGCTGTCGTGTCGAAAGACAGTCCCCGCACGCGCTCTTCCATCCTGTGTTCCTTGACCAAATCCAAGCAAACTCGCGCTATCTTCTCGCCGGTTCCGGACGTCACCTTAGGAACGCCGAGCAACTTCTCCTTGCCGTCGCCAGAGACGAGGACGGCGATCCGGTCAACGCTCTCCTTCCATTGCTCATTGTCAGGTAGGAGCTTACCGTCCCAATGCAAGACAAGAGGCTGACCAGGACAAACTTCGTCGGATTGATAACTTTCAGCAGCCACCTTCCTGAGAGCCTTGCGTGTGCGGTACATGGTACTGGCAGAAATGGACAGTTCATCCAAGTCAAAACATAGAGATTTAGCCGCTGCAGCGTACGACATAGCTGAATCGCGGTACGAAATATTCAGCCGATCGTAGGTAGTCGTCACATCCTGTGAGATCAGATTCCTGCGTCGCTTCTTGGTATTTCCCTTGGAGGAGGATGGAAAAACTTCCACGGTTGGGTCAACGACATCTGAGTCAGTCTCTGACGAAGTTGAAATCACTAAAGCCCCCGTATCTTCTGCAGCTCCTTGTTCCTTCCTGGCCTTCTCCTGTTGTTCCTTAATCTTGTCCAGCCTCTTCCTTTTCCTAATCTCCTTATAGTGAAGCTTCATGTCAACAGGGCCCATGCTGCAGGAATTTGGATCTTCACGCTGCATGTCGAGAAAGTGGATGTCCTCCTGATTCTTCATCATTTCCTTAGCCTGTGAATGAGCAATGTCCATGATCTCCTTCGCTATTGCCTCCTTGAACATCGCCTCCTTCACTCGGAAGGACTCTGCTTTATGTGACTTGTGCTTCACAAGCCGGTCGTATTCCTTGAGAAGGGATTCCATCTTCGCCGAATCTCGACGCATCATGGGGATTCTCGCTCTCTCCCAAAATATGAGACAGGCATCCAGGCACAGGTTCAGGCATTTAGTACGTCCAAATTTTTGCTCCTTTTGGTGGTAAAAGTACTTTTTGAGTACTTGCAACTGAGTTGGAAGGCCACTTGATGTGATGTTCGCATCCGTCTGGCCAATAAGAAACACTTCTGTTTTCGCTCTGGTAGACACCTGGAAAAGAAAACAAACTAAATAATTCCACAGAAATAATTTCACATCGTAATTAATTTCATTAATTAAATAAAGAAAAGCAGTAACTGGGACTCGAACCAGTGTCATAGCCGTTTGGCGGCATCGCTCAAGTCGGCGTACACAGCACGCTATCCACTACACCATCTAGGGAGTGGATAGCGTGCTGTGTACGCCGACTTGAGCGATGCCGCCAAACGGCTATGACACTGGTTCGAGTCCCAGTTACTGCTTTTCTTTATTTATAAAACTGATACGTGTACACTACGTTCTCTTTGACAATTCATTAATTAAATAAATTTCAATACCGCAGTAAAATTACATTAATTAGTATCATAAATAATTACCAGCTTAGTTGTCCAATATGCAACAGACTAATTAATTTCATGTAATATTAATAATAAATATCACTACCACAGTAAAATGACAGAACTTAAATAATAATAAATTTCAATACCACAGTAAAATGAGATAATTAGTAGCATATATAATTACCTCCATAGTTGTCCAATAGGCTATACAACACGAACCGCTCAAGTGACGAAGAAAACCGTCTTCACTGCAGGCAGGCGAGAAATGAACTGACAAAAAGTCGTCAAAGTTGGGGACCTCTAAATGCAGCGCGATCTGGTTCAAACTTGCACAAACGTGTTTTCTTGTTCTTTAGAATACGGAGAAACGTGTGGATTAAAACTCCAAGCTCATTTTTATTTTACCCTATAGGTATGAAACACCCTACTCAACATATAAATACCTGGTACCACAGAAAATTGAATGAAACTTGTTTCATTGAATTTTCTGTGGCTGAAACTCTTGAGAAAGTTCTTATTTAATGAAAACATTAATATTAATTTTAATTCTTATGCATTGCCTGCCATAATAGTAATATCACGAAATTTGAAAAATTATGTCATATATTCATAATTCTATATTATATTGATAGATTAAATACATATCCGCATCCGCATCCGAATCAGCATCCGAATCCGCGGATATTGAAATTAAAGATCTGCATCCGCAGATGTTGAAAAAGTGACATCCGGTCCACCACTAAAATATATATAATATATATATATATATATATATATATATATGATGTGTTTTTATTTGTACTTTTCTTGCTAATTTAAAAATTTACAGAAAGTTGTACAGGTAGGATTTTAAAATTACCAAAACTATTAAGATTTGTCTGCGGATTCGAGACCCGTTTCAGGCAGACGGAGCATAGCACACCCAGCTAATCTTACTTTTGAGCTGTAAATTAGCGTACTTGCTTTTATTTATTCTCTGAGATGCCTTAGACACCCAGCTAAGCTTCCTTTTGAGCTGTAAATTAGTTCACTGGCTATTAATTATGCAGTTTCCTTCGTGTTTATTTCGGCATATATATATATATACATATATATATATATATATATATATATATATATATATATACTGCGTTCCAAATTATTAAGCAAATTGCATTTTCTCCAATGTTTTCAAAAGTTTTTCACCGATTTCAATTAAATTTATAGCAAATAATTACTATATAGAAGCACTGATAGTATTTATTTCGATAAAATATTTTGATAATTAAAATAATTATCTCTTTTTATTGAAAAATATGTAAAATATGATGTTCCGAATTATTAAGCAAGTATTCTATTTACAGATCTAAATGGTGAAAATGGGTAAGAAAAAGGATTTAACACCAACTGAGAAAAGAAAAATAGTCAAGTTACTCGCTGAAAATATAAAAACTATTGAAATTGCGAAGCAGCTTGGCAGGGCTTATCGAACTGTAAACAAGTTTGTAGCGGAGGGTACCAAACTGAGGCAGCGAAGTGATAAAGGAGCTATAAGAAAAGTGAGAAGGCGGCAGATATCTGTAATCAAGCGAAAAGTGGCAAAGCATCCATTGTCCTCAAGTAAAGAGGTTTTTGAGCAGGCTGGCATACATAATGTACCAAGAACATCTCGATGTGGAATCCTCCAAACAATTGGCAAGACGTGTAAACCTACGATTCAGTCACCATTAACACCCAGGTACAAGAAGCAGCGTGTTGAATGGGCGCGTCAGTACGTGAAAACAGATTTTAATACTGTATTGTTAACCGATGAATGAAGAGCAACCCTTCAGGGATCTGAGGGTTGGTCAAGAAGTGAAGCTTTAATAATACTTTTCTCGATAATTTAAAAAATTATAGAAAGTTCTACAGATAGGACTTTAAAATTACCAAAACTTTTAAGAATTGCTGGCGGGATTGAGACTAGTTGTCGGCAGACGTTGTCTTCGCACTCATACTTTTGAAAACTGTCAGGATATCTGCGTTTATTATAATTTTTAAAATTCGTGTTATAGCTACTTTTCGTTTTGGTAAAAGGGGAATAAATGCAATGGATGCTTTACCCCACAACCAAACCAGCGACCTGAACACAGAGGTCGTGGTATTGGCTCACATCCGATCCAACGAGTGCCAGGTCACCGAGGAACTAATGTAAGTATTTTTTGGGGGGTTAAGAACAAAACACATTGTATTTTCATTTAATTTATTAAATGGTAGAAAACATGTACAATGCGGAACCAGTGTCCATTAAATAAGTCTTAACGGGTACATTTAACAGTTACAAATGTATATACAACTTTACACAATATAGATATACACCTTTACACAATACAACGGGTGATAACATATGGGAACCTTTTTTTTATCTGTCTGCATACCTTTTTATCGTTCATTTCAGTGTCGCACAAATCGAATAATTTTTAAAAATTATAAATCCCTTCCCACGTGACATGTGCATGAGAAATGAGAGGGCGTATATCCCGCACGTGTTACTATAATATCCTTGAAGGCGATACGGGTTCCATACAATCTCAGGTACATGTATCTGTTCGATAAACTGCACAACCACAGAATCATTCCAGGGTTGAGCGCCGAGTGAGTCAAAATAGTACATTCTTTCCCTATTTTTAAAATAGATTGCAAACCAATGAATCCACTCACCCTCCACAATGTCGGTGTTAACTATAATCGCGTACAAGTTTCTCGTAATTGGCAACTTCAATATTTCATTCTTCGCAAACACACCGATAAATTTGGAGCGTGTAAAACGGTCACTTTTCATTACTCTCTGGAGTGTATCCGCGTCCATTTTAAAAGTCTGTGACGACGTTCCTGAAATGATGAACTTCTATTAGTGCCTGTGATTCGAGGTAAACTAGCACACTTATAGGCGCGTCTACAGGCTTGGCAAATTCCAACCTGACTGAGATGTTTCCACTCTGTTGTGGACTTAATTACGTATTTACACCAGCAGACAAGTCAGGCGTAATATCAAATGAATAAATATTAAATTCTCGACAAATTCTTTCTGCGTTACACCGAACCCAAGCTCGTCACATGCACCTGTATTATGAGCCAGACTACTATATGCTCTCGGGCAGAGCGGGAACACAGCGTCGGATGAATAATGAACAGTCATAGTCCCTCCCAAAGCGATGCCATTTACGTATAGAGTAATATTTTTAAGACTGAATTTCTCTAGTTTAAAGGCACTCTTTTTATATTTCCATTCGTCGAGGCGTGCTCCTGCATTCCAATTAATATCCTTTTAGGCAGAACTCCAAGGGCCACGTTTTCTAGTTGCTTCGAGGCCAACCAGCGGGCTCCCTGTATAGTTTGATCTGTATCCTGTTAATGGGTATTTTACTGTGGCGTGTATTAAGTATTTTCAAATTCTATTTGTTTTGGCGAATTTAATCAGACCCCAGAATTATGCAGATCTCAGGAATCGTGCGGGTAAGCTTCAACTTCATATCCACCCCGTTCATAAGCAGTTTCTCCTGGAATGTGAAATCTGTATGAAGACGTCCAAAACATTCGTATATCTTTTTTTTAGAATTTTTAAATTTATCCTTTATACCATTTTCATCTTTAGCATTGTAATATCCCTCCGCGGTTAAAAAGGTGTCCTCGCTTCTTTTGAAAAGTTGAGGACATTTTCCAAATAGGCTTGTAGGTGATAATACCCCGTTCCTGCCGAGATGTTAACCTGATTTAAATACACCTCACACTGGCTGAATATGGAGTGTAAAAAGTTGGTTTCAGGGTACGATGAGTAACTATCATCGCAGTCCGTTCCATCAGAATGGGCTATACGCAGTTTAGCGTACATAGGCATGCAGCTCGGGTCAAAAAAGTAAGGGTCTGAGCTGGGTATCACGAATTATATAGGGGCACTCAGGGAACTAATTGTGTTTAATGGGTTAATTGTAATAAAGTCGCTATGCTTAATAGAGACCTGAGTGGGGGCATATCAAAGAGGGACAGTTCCGATTTACAGCATTGTGAACTACACGGATGAATGAAACGCGCCATGACGAGTCAGAAATAGTGCTACCTCTCTCGACAACTAGTAATCAACCTATGATTCGTGAGAGTAGTGTCTTCACCTTATATCAGTTAAAAAAATGATCAACCATAGGTTTCATACGCTTAGAGCACTTCTTTTTTGATTTCCTTTTACATTTTGCGCCACGTGATGGTAACCCCTTCTTCCTGAGAGATCTCTTCTTTCCGCCACCACGCATTTTTCTCTTTGCATCTTTGATGATCTCGTCCCGTGTACGTTTTAAATGTTTTTTTAGAGCTTCTCTAGATTTAGTTCCACCCATTATGTCTTCTGCCGCGTTAAAACCTGTTTGTAACGCCTTCCTCCCTAGGTATCTAGCACCCCTCTTCAACAGTGGGACAGTGGTGCGTAGTATGGATGAAAAAATGGATCCAAGCTCACTCCCACGCTGGTATCTCACTCCTCGATGGACTGTGAATAGCCTTCGGGTCATTATAAACGGCGAAAGTGTAGTTTCACTGTTAAGCTCCCATCACCGAATGGGAAATTTTTTCCCTCATTCGTTCTTTTATATATTGAGATGTTGGTTAATAGATTAATCGCAACATTCACATAATGGGGCTTGTCATATGTAATGCTCAAACTTTTCCCTCTATGGTTGGGGATGTGTGCAATGCGCAGCAGGCGCGCCTGGGTGTCACCAACAAATTGGTGCTCTACGATATTGCTGTAAATATAGCACATGTCTGGAGGTGGAGAGCTTTCACCCAATTTCTCCATCTTCAATTGATACATTAAACCGGACATGTCATGCTGTGCCTCGTGAAAGGTATCTCTTTGGAGAGCTGCGCTATATCGGCCCTCGGCCACAATTGTGAACAGCTCATTATCTTTAATATTTTTACTAAGCGTTGACTTTAACTTCATTGTCCATGCAGGCGTGTCTATGTTTACGATTTCAAAAAGTAAATCGTTTGTCAGGTACGACTTTTCCAGACTCTTGTTTAACCCCGTCACAATGTCCATGGCTGTGTCATAATGACCGATTCCTAGCGATACATTTGTGCTATAGTACTGTTCCTCACCGAAAAGTACTGAACGCATAGTATTGTCTAAGGTTATGCCTAATTTTTCGCACTCATCGATTCTTCTAAGGATCAGAAATATGATTTGCTCATTTTTAAGAGTTAAAAATTTGGAGACTAACTGGAGTTCACCTAAACCCACCTCATACAAATCACGCTCCAATTCAGTGGGTCCGTGGAGTTCTGTCACAAAGTTGGCGAGGGTGTTGTTACGATGAACAGACAGAGAAGAAGAGGACTGGAGTGTGACATAGAAGTGGCTAGGCGCCATGTTGCATACTAATTAAGCTTCATTATTGCAGCAGCTTTTATATAGGTGTTGAAGCTTTCTGGGTAACCCAGCCATTTCACCAGGTACATTTTTCTCTTTCCTGAACCTTTGCCGCCTAAAAGTTTTTCAATTTAACCACACTTTTCCCTAAATTAAATGCCACTTTCTGCAACTCCTCGCGGTAAAAGCCTCCAGCGATCTCTTCCCCATTCAAATTTTCAACGTAATACATTATTTTCTCACCTGTAGATCTCATAGCACGAATTTAAAAAATCTCACGTGTCCATCCTTGCTCAAATCCCTTCGCGAATATATTTCCCGAACGTGATAGCCTTACATAACACTGGTATGCATCAATTTTGCTGTCAAGGGTTTTGTAAGTGATTCTTATAGAGTTTTCCCTGCTGATTTCGAATCTGCAATCCGTTTTTCTCAATCAGCTCAGGTTATCCGGCTATGGCCTCATAAGTAAAATAGAATTTTTCGTGATTTTGTCAAAGCGGAATTGGAACAGTAACATCTATCATCACTTGTTTCACTTGTATAATATCTTTTTTTACTTTTCAGGCATATAGATAAAATATTTCATAATGAATAGAGGTTGTAAAAATGATCCCAATAGATTCTGCTACATATGTGGGACGGTTACCATGCCAAATAACCAGTCCCAAATCACTAAATTTGTGAAGACAATGTATAGAGCATACTTTGGAATTAAGCTAGGGGACCAGGACAAAAATTTCGCCCCTCATATGTGCTGCAAGACGTGCATTGAAAATTTGAGAAGATGGAGCAAAGGCAGAGCGAAATCTTTGCCTTTTGGAATTCCCATGATTTGGAGAGAAGGAAAGGATCACGTGACAGATTGCTATTTCTGCATGACAAACCTCCAAGGTGGGCTTATAAATTTATTTTTCTTAAATATTTTGAAATCCTCGTATGAAACTTGACATAATATTCACCATAATGTAATATTCACCATATATAGCATAATATTCACCATAATGGTAACCATACATTTACATATACATATTGTTATAGAAAATACATTTACACATACATATTGTTATACAAGTTACATTTACATATACAATGATTGTATATTTTCTTTCTTTTTCATTCATATTGTCCCCGAAGGGACAATATGAATGAAAAAGAAAGAAAATATACAGACTCCATCGACCTATTTCATATCTTACAGACCGCAACCTTCCCTCACGAGCCGCTACTGTCTGAATGCTTCCTCTATTTCATATGCAAGTTTTATATCCATGTTTCTGTGTTTCTATTTTCAGGAGTTAACAAGAAGAATAAACACATTGTTGTATACCCTGACATTCCTTCTGCTATGAGACCTGTACCCCATGGTCCTGGAATTCCAATACCCGACCCACCTCAAACCCTGGACTTCGATGATTCTGATGATGAATCAATGACCAATGCCAATGACCAGTCCCAGTCGTATATACCTCAAAATACCGCTTCAAATGGGCCGAGGCCTCTCAACCAGGCCAAACTTAATGATCTTACCAGGGATTTAGGACTTTTCAAATTAGCTGCCGAGATCTTGGGCTCACGACTTCGAGAGGACAACTTGCTGGCTCCGGGAACAACATTCTCCTGGTATAGGAAACGAGAGGAAGAATTCCGCAAGTTTTTTGCAGTGCACGAAAATACCTCTTCCTTAGTGTACTGCTGCAATGTTGAGGGGCTAATCGAATCCTTGGGCCTGCCATATAACGCATCAGAATGGAGGCTATTTATAGACTCGTCTAAACGAAGTTTGAAAGCAGTACTTCTCAACATTGGGAATAGGGTTGCATCAGTCCCTGTAGCACATTCCGTACAACTTACTGAGAGCTACGATAACATGAAAATTTTACTGGATGCTCTCGTATACGACCAACATAACTGGAGGATCTGTGGAGATTTGAAGGTAATACTAATATCATAAGTAAACTATTGCTATTGACTATGTTGTTTTTCCAAAGGTTATTTGAGAGCGTATAAGAACACTTAACTTCCCCACAGAAGTGATACAGTCCAATGCATAGATTTTTTTATCTGATAGAACAAATTCTCTAAATTCTTTAAATATTTTCATTTTTTTTCAGATTGTGGCATTTGTATTGGGAATGCAAGGGGGATACACGAAATACCCATGTTTCCTCTGCAAATGGGATAGCCGAGCGGATGAGAAGCACTATGCACAGCGTGAATGGGCATCCAGAGAGAATTTTGAACCTGGGTCGCATAATGTCGTTTCAGTGCCCCTTGTACCACCAACAAAAATTTTGCTCCCACCACTTCATATTAAGCTGGGCTTGATGAAAAATTTCATCAAATCAATGAATAAGGAGGGTTCAGCATTCCGATATCTCGAGAGTAAATTTCCTCATATATCTGATGCTAAACTAAATGCTGGGGTTTTTGATGGTCCTCAAATTCGAACTTTGATCAAGGATACTCAGTTCGAAAACGCAATGACTCCAACTGAGAAGAATGCCTGGCAGGCATTCAAATCAGTTGCCACTGATTTTCTTGGCAAGCGTAGAAGTCCAGAATACGAGTCCGTTGTCGAAAACTTGATGGAAGCTTTCAAAGCTCATGGGTCGCGCATGTCCATAAAAATGCACTTTTTGTGGTCCCACTTGGACTATTTTCCTGAAAATTGCGGGGATTATAGTGAGGAACAGGGTGAACGATTTCACCAAGATATCAAAATAATGGAAGAGAGGTACCAGGGAAACTGGGATATCAATATGCTGGCGGACTATTGCTGGTGTTTGAAGCGAGACGTGCCCGAAGAAAAACACAGACGGAAAGCCAAAAAAACTTCATTCCTTCCTCAATAAACTTTTTTCCATATTCATTGTATGAATAAAAGTATTTATTCACACAATGTTTTCATTTTTCACGAGTGTTCTTATAATATTACTCGTATCTACAGTGTTTAAGCTAAAAAAAATCAATAAATTTGGGGATAAAATTGGACTTATAATAAATGGCCAATAGAGAAAAAACCTGACCTGATTGAGGAAAACCAATGTCATTTTCGAATTCAGCATGGTCGAATTATATAATATGAGTTGAAAAAACCCTCACAGCAGACAAAAAAAATTCATATGCATACCAGTGTAATCATTGATTTTGAAATGTGTAGAGTGTGGTGGTGGTGCTCAATCTCTTCTCACCTCTGGCAGCGTACCTCTTTCTAAAACTTCGTTAGGTGTTGTGCCAATCGTACGGTGGTGTGAACGGTTGTATGATGATGCGAATGACCCGAGAACGTTTATATATCTGAATGTGTTTTTGTGTGTAAAATGTCAATGCATGCGTTCCTTTATGGTACGTTGAACTCTTTCAGCTAAAGAGGCCTTATGTATAGAACTGCTAGTGTAGTAACCTATAAATTCTTTCTCCATATCCGTACAAAAATAGCCAGGAACCCTTTCTTCTTTTAACATCAACGTTTTGGTCGATTTAGCAACTGCTTCAGGCCATTTATTTTTCAGGAGACATAACCACAGATATCTAGAGAATGCGTCTATTATGAATAGGATGTAGCGGTATCCGTCATTATACACTGAATATCTTTGCATGTCTGTTAAATCCGCTTGCCAAATAGAGTCCCTCGAATCCGCGGTTGTCTTGGCCGTTTTAAACCTTTTTCTCACCGGTTTATAAAGTGTATAAGCATCCTGTTCACGAAAAAACCGCTCAACATCTTTTTTCCCTACTCCGTAAACACCTCTGTACAGTCTATTAACGCCACCATAGGAGACGGGGTTAGAAATGTCATAATAGCGTTTACTTAATATGTTAGCCATTTGCATATTTTAGAAACACTTGGATAAGGTTGGCCGTTTGTTCTCTTCTTTCTCTTCTTCAGAGACGCTGCTGCTGGGGGCGATGGCGTACTCAGTTGTGACACATGCGAGATTTGATCCAGGTCTTTTAACCTATTCAGATTACCTATTAATGTTTTGGGGACACTTATTTGTTGTAGTCTTGCTTTAATATGCTTCCATCCTGTTGGTGAGGGTTTGTCCCACTTTCTCTCCAGATCACGAACAATATCAACGATATTGGATCCTTGTACCCTTGTTCCTTCGACAATGACCTCACCTGTATCGGCCCACTGTATGATGGGGTCCTCACTCAATAGATTATAAAGACTTAAGCCTTTATCCCTCAATGTATGTGGGAGACTGCTTTTAACACATGTTCGATGTGTTGTGTTCCGTTGTTCTTTGGTTGGTCATCTCTAACGTCGGGCCCAGGTCCTGTGTCGCCATGCTCAGTGCTACTCGCGCTGTGCCTAATAACCACGGGGAGCTCTGTCCGACATTTATAATCTTCGTACTCATGAAGAAATTCCTGCAAAGCCTCTTGGTACAAGAGCCTTTTCTCATCAGGTGACTTTTCACTGTTTAATAGGGCTAGCAACTCGCTTTCCATTCTTTTGAGCCTACTTTAACGGGGTTCTAGGGCCGTGTCTGGAATCTTTGAACTTTGTAATGAAGCATACACCTCGTGCGGAATCATAACTACCTTCTTCATTATATTAATCTAGTCAGTAAAGGACCCAAAACTGAAAATAAGATGGGTAGGAATGATCCTCCTCTTTGTACAATAATTCGATTTTTCTTACCCACAGTTTGACTTTTATGAGCGAGCGCTCGTATTATGTTCTTGTAACGACGTAAGCGAGCATTCTGAGGGGGTTTAATTGGCACATTACATTTTATAACATTAAGACAGATTTCACAGATACATTTTAAAAAGTCGGAGTCGATATGTTCAACAAACATCTATTGCAGTTCCCGGGGCAATCATTGGTAGATTTTTATTAATTCATGATATTTCTTCAGCCTCTTTGTCATTCTAGAATATACACCGTTTCAGGATCGCTTGGGAATATATTCGTTCTTAGAAGCACCCTAAAAGTGTTTCGCGGGTGAAGGTCACAAAGCAAATATGCATAACGCTGGCTTGTGGCTTCTTTTTAAACCTCCAAAAACTCCTTACGTTAATTCTGGAACATTTGATTGGCTAATGCCCCAATTTGTGACAAATCTCTCCGTTGTGTGAATAAGACTAGATATTGTGTATTTAGCGACACATCGCGCATGTATCTATTTTTGAAAAATAGATTCTGGTTGATGAAGAATACGCTTATGTTAAGATGGTGGGAAAACACTAAATGTCTCGCAAACGTTTTATCCATTTCCAACATGAGATCATCAATTACAATAACTGTATGCTCATTACCTTTTAACGAATTAACATCATATACACCTTTGTGAAACAAAATTTCATCTTGGTACTCGTTGAACACTGACTGATACGTCGAATAGCACCATATTACTTTATGCACAAATTTTGAGAACATCTCCCCCTTATTTTTAATAATTTTAAGCATAAATACATTTTCTACACATCCTGTAGGGCCAGATATAATACATGTGGAGGGGCTTGTGAACCTGAATTTTTCTACAGATTCCATTTCTAACACGTCACACCCCTAAGTGGGTCATTTACAAAATATTACAAATTTTGAGTGCTGCTCCTTATATTTTGTTTTCTTCTTTCACAGAACCGTGAATGACGACGATGTACAGCACCCCATCATCGATATCACAGATGAACCCGATAACCGTGCAGCTACAGAACCCTTCCCCGCTGACGAACCTTCACCAGCGACACCTGTAGCATGCGACAGTTCAAAGCGGAAGCATGAAGAACCATCCACGTCAGGTATAAAGCGTGCCAGGGTTGCTCCGGTTGTTAGACCCCCAGTAATAGAGCCGCAACCCTCAACGGCTTATAACACAACCCCCACAATAGTACCTTCCTCAAATATGCCCCATTGTTCAATTCCGGGTACTTCCTCCACATCAGCTTCTCATACTGTGGAGGATGGTATAGCATTCGAGTTGGTGCGCACCACTACCCCCACCCCTGCCCTGATTAGAAATCGGTACGTGGTCAGGGTTGACCCTGGATCCCTGTATACCAACGGACTGCGGCGCGTGGTTGAACGTATTGTGGAGTTTGCCCTTCAGAACCGCGACGAACGTGAAGTCTGGACGAGGTTATCCTTCAGGTTCGGGTCAGATGAGGGGGACGATTTTTGGGTGGTAATACCGTTCAGACGTTTGGCGGCTGTAGATACAGAATATATCTTGGAGCGTATAATGCAAGCCTCTCAAAGTGGTACATCCTTCAATATGGACAACTTCATGGTAGATATTGACAGAGTATTCCAGGTTGCGGGTCATAGTGCCACACCTTATACTCTTAATTTCAATTCTCCTGTTATTCACAGAAAGCATTTAAACGTCGATCTTGGTGGCGGCTTTATAGCAATAATTTTAGCTCATATGTTCACTGTGCTAAATACTTGAACGCAAAAAATTTGGCTGCCCACGGTTGTGCAGCGTGCCCGTAAACTGGCACGTGTAATATGGGTTCTGAAGAACTGAGAAGGGCCGAGCAGGAAATGAAAGCACGTATACTGTAGTAGTATTTGGAATGGATGATCGTCGTAGAACTGTGTATGTTTTTAAAAGCAGCGTGAGAGATCGTACAAGACCTCTACTTATTTTAGGATTGTCAGGAACATCGTATCTCCCCATCCGTAACACAAGGGCTCTCAACGCCAGTTATGATAAAAGTCGAAAATATGGAAGGCATCGTGATTTGTGTAAGGGTTGTCTCGAGTTTGCTCATGATATGGTGAAACATTGTAAGGATTGCTACATGCTATGTGAACAGTGTAAAAGCCCCAAATGTGAAAGTCGTGTAGTTGAAACCGAGAAGAGGGAATGTAATATGTGTAGACGTACATTTTTCAATAATAATTGCTTTGAACTCCATAAATCAAATGGCACTTGCAGGAAAATGAGGATTTGTAAGTGTGGCATGTTTCACATGATGGATAATTGGGGGAATTTCAAACATAAAAGCGATGAAATTCACTGTTCTACATGTCATGAAAAATATAAGGCGGATGGAGTAAAGCATGTATGTTATATGAAAGATGCTAAGCCTAAAAATAGCCCTTGTATAACCGTGTAATACGATATAGAAACTTACACGAACGCTGAAACCAAAGAGGTCATTCCACATTTACTCGTAAGTCAGACTATCTGTGATGAGTGCCACAAATGTGGAAAACGGACAAACGTTTTTAAAACGAATGCACACGGCAGCCCTGTGAAACTCTGTATCCTATATTGTCAAATTAATGGACAAGTTAAAAAAAATGACTGTGTACTGTATATTCTTGCCCAAAACGGGGCGAAATTTGACACACAGTTCCTTTATAAGGAGCTGCTTGAACACGAGTCGTCTGCGATATTTACAGGTGATCCCTTGAAAAGAGGCAATTTAAAGACACCCTGCTGTTCACACGTTGTAAATTACCAAAGCTGCCCAAGGTCATTGGCGTATCCGCTGAAGTTTCAAAAGGGTATTTCCCTTACACATTCCTCACTAACGAAACTTTGAGTTACGTAGGACTACCTCCACCCAAACATTACTTTAACTGAACCAACATGAGTGATAGTGAGCGTGAAGATTTTGACCGCTACTACAACAGTTTTAATGAAGCTAGTCCATACAATATAGCCGATGAATGTGAACGTTATTGCGTGAATGACGTACGTGTACTTAGAGTATGCTTTCAAGCCTTTAGAAGGATGTACAATTGTACATAACCCGTTTCAAATGCGATCCGCTGCAAGTAGCGACCACGATCGCCTCATTATGTTTTACAGTGTTCAAGAATAACTTCATGCCTAAAGACACCTTAGCAATCATTCACAGAAACAACGCCCGCAGTTATGGGCACAAGGCTATTTACTGGCTAATACACCTATAGCAGCAGACCGGGGTATACATAAAACATGCCCGCAGCACGGATGAAATACCAGTTAAGGTCAATGGTCGTGTTTCTTGGGTTGACGGCCTAAGTGAGGATTCAGCCACTGGTGAGGAGACTGTGTATTCCTTTAACGGCTGCTGGTGGTATGGATGCCAGCGAGCTGAATGTGCCGTCACAGGGGACCTTTGTGGAAGATCCCCCGCCGACAGCTTCGCATGGACCCGTAACCCTGATCAACTTATAGGCTCCCAGTTCACTCACAGATTCGTGTGGAGCATGAGTATGATGCACGGATGGAAACAGATGCTCACTACCGTGAAGAAATAAGGGCCATCAAACGTTCAATGGTATTGGACCCCCTCAAATGCGGTGACAGCTTGTTTGGGGCCCACCATACCAACCATCGAAGAGTTTTCAGCTAATTGAATGTGCGCTACTTTGGACTCTCTCGTAGACGTGCTCCCCCCTCGCGATTTATGGATGCCGATCTTACCCGTAGTTATAGATCACAAGCTCATGTTTCCCCTGTGCGTGAACTGTGCAGACGAGAACAACGGTGATTTTAACCATATAACCCACCAGAGTAAGATCAGGGGTGTGTATATATAAGCCCTGAGCTGGCCCTAGCCTTTAGCCATAGATATAGAATATTGAAGATACATGAGGTGTGGAGGTTTCAGTAGCTACCCAACCTTTTCACACCATATATAAACGCCTTTTTGAAGGATAAGGTTGAGGCGTCAGGATATCCGCGAGGGATTGATACTGAAGATGAAAAAACGGCTTATATTCAGCGTTACCGTGCCCATGAAAGTATACAGCTTGACCATCCCAAATTGTTAAGAATCCTGGAAAGCGCTTTAGTGCAAAGTTGTGCCTAAACAGTCTTTTGGGGAAATTTGCACAGAATACCGGCAAAGGGAACGTTCATTTGGCACAAAGTTATAGTGAAGTCTGGGATTATGCCAACGCTCCCGATAAAGAGGTTATGGAGATCGTGAATGTAGGTAATACTTACATAATAAAGTACAACATCACCAAACTGGCCAAAGATACCTCACGGGTTACAAACATACCTGTAGCCAGCTTCACAACGGCCTACGCCAGCATCAAACTTTGAGGTCTACTGCACTCTCTTGGACGGAGGGTGTTGTACGCTGACACAGATAGCGTGATATTCACAGCGAGGAAGGGTGAATACATGCCTGCTATTGGGGAATTTCTCGGAGAGCTAACTGATGAGATCAAAGACGAGTATGGTGGTGGTGCATACACAGACTTGTTTGTGTCAACAGGGCCAAAAACCTATGGGGTACGGGTGAGGGTAGGGGATGATATGAAGTTTATCGTGAAGGTTAAGGGTATCACGCTTAACCATGCGAACCGTCGAGTCGTTAACGTTGACTCGTTGAAGGATCTAGTGTGCGTGGAAGCTGAGGGAGACCAGCCACACCAACTGACTGTGGGGACGCACAATTTTCGGGCGCAGAACTGGGGTGTGTGAAGGAACTTAGGGGCACGAAGGTATGCCGTAACACCTATATGAAGCGTTACCAGGTGCCTGGTACCTATGATACCGTACCCTTTCGTTACCTTAATCCTTGATTGTATTTATATATGAGTGTATTGTTAACGATATGTTTATTTATCACGTATATTTGCTTCAATTAAGGTTTCATTTTCTCCTTTGCGTGCGTGCGTGTGTGTGTGTGTGTACATTAAAAAGCTAAGCTCCGCCCACTGTAAGATAGGTCACCTGACTCCTGCATACCCTTGACCTCTGCATACCCTTGAGCTCAGACGTGTATTCTCCCGCGTAGACGAGAAATAGTAATGGCTACCTTTAATATTGCGTGTTCAACGTTTATGAAGTGGTATTCGGCAAAGTGCCAAGATGTGGTGGATACTGAAAAACTCCCTATTCCCTCCTCCTTTAATACTTTCAAGGCTACATTGAGCCGTGCAAAGGACCAAGATGTTCAAATACTCTACGGGTATTCTGGCGAGGGCATTGTAGGATTTCATAGTACAAACGATGTATTGAAGTATGTTGTAGACCTAAGCTTTATGAAAGCTCACATATACCGCAAAGTAGAAGAAGCAACATATTCAGAAGATAAGCAACGGTTATGAATAGTGAGTCTTGTTGATGAGTGGTATGACAAGCGATATTATGTCATATTACATCATACCGACTACTCGTACCCTACGGTTGAGAATATAAATCTTGTCATCATGGAGAATCTTAAGTATTTTTACCACTATATTAATATATATCATGACGAGGTTTGCAGTGAAGTTGTGGCTAATGGGTTGTGAGTTTTTAACAGACTTTAGAGACGAGTGTCGCTTGTTAAACAAATAGGATAAATATGGGCATATGTTTCTCTCAAATAGTGCACCGGACTGTGAAGATGTTAAGTTGGTGGAAATGAACGTCTGGTGAGTGATAAAACATTAAAGCCGGTATTGTTTCATGTAGCGGAAAGTTCTGTTTGTCCAGGGACACAAGTGTTCGAACAAGCCTGTACACGCTTCAGCAGTTTATGGTGTGACTCGCTCCCCCCAGCGAGCCGCCCACCCATGCACCTCACCCCTCCGAAACACACGAGTTCGAACAAACCCGTACACGTTTCATCAGCGTGACTCACTCCGCCCGTCGAGCGGACCCGTCCATCGGTGGCTGATAATGATCTCAGAGCTTGAACCGAGTAGACGTGCGAATACGCTGGAACTTCCTTTGAGAAGCATTCTCAACGCCTCGTACATTGTCTCCGTGACGAAGTCATTGCGCGTGTTCAGGCGTGAAACTGGCACCATTAACTATGTACTTCAAACGATTTGCAGGCAAGCAAGCAAACGTAGTTATTTATTTAAATGTTGAGGAGATGAATAGAGTCTTCGTGATAGATGAGAAGTAGGGAGAGGACCGTATAAAATACGTACAGGTGTAGGTACAAAAAGAGAGCAGATTAGTGATGCCCCCTCATATGCCGTTGTTTGCACTTTTTGTATAAATAACGATCAGCCATGCATTGATATACGACTGATGTGGAAGAATGCATCTGATAATAACGTTCTTGTCCTTACGCGAAACCGTTTCATCCTCGACAGAATGTTTGAAATCGTCGGATTCGGCAAGCTGAAGCCTATATTAGACGCCCGTGTTACGGATATGATTTATTTTGACACGGTTCTTGAATACGCATACACCGCTTAGATTCTTCGAAATATCCTGAACTTTGGTACAAAGCATTTGAGCGGTACAGGGCAAAGCTTGCCTACACTGTTCACCCATGAAGAGTTGTACCTCTATATAATGAATAGCTGTCGTTACGACTTGGAAGATTATTTCAATTGCCGCTATGCAGAGTGAAGGAGAGTTCACGATTGAAAACTCGGGACGTCAAGAAAAAACCCTCGATTGGAAAGGAGTGTTTATAACTTGTATTTAATAATGATGTTGTGGTTAACGATGACCTCTTTGTTCGTGCTTTTGATTGTATTCTATCCGTGTTTAAAGATAACTTGCCAACCGAATGTAAAGTGGGCACAAAAATAGTATTGAACGGTATGAAAGCCATTTATGTCGAGTATAGGTATCCATATAACTTGAACGGTGAAGTATTGCTTGGCCGTATTTATCGCGTAGTGCAAAGCAATAATGATGTGACTGTAGACTCGATCACGTGTGAGTTTAGTGTTTTGCGCCGTAGAACATAAAGCATTTTGATGGATATTTATTTATTTAATTGTATATATATATATATATATATATATATATATATATCCTGTACTAATATGCAATTGATTATACGTTTCGTATATTATTATTTTCACTATATTTAATTATTTAATATAACTGTATATATATTTTTTCCTGTACTAATATATTGATGGTTATACTACAACGTTATGTATATTATTGATTATATATTCATCGTTCGTATTTGTTATACTATTATTATTTTTGATCATATATGTTCCATTGTATATTTATTCTGATATATTCATCGTTCGTATTTCTTATGATATTATTATTTTTTATCATATTTATTCAATTCTATATTTATTTTCTATATATTTCGTGAAATTAAATCCATTAATTCGTCTAAATAAACAGAATGATGTAATGGTGTTTTATTTAATTCTTTTGGTTGTACACGACATTTAATTACAGCAAATGGCTGCATTCTAAAACGGATTTCTAAACTAACTGTCGAAAAATATCTGGATAGCACAATATGGCAACTCAATAATGTACATCTGAACAAGCCATTTACGCCTTCTAAGTCAACTGGCTGGTTGAGCCAGAATATGTGCTTTAATTAAATAAATAGCGCAATCTGGCAGCTCAGCCAGATAAGCCAACTGGCTGATTAGGAACATATTAAGACAACGGCCGCTCGGCTGAAGTTTTAATATGCGCTTTGCTCCTGCCAGGCGAACATCTCTCTTCCTCTCTCTTTCTCTTGCGGGATAACTCCGCCTCCAAGTTGCATACCCTTTGTTGTTCTTGCAACATCCCCCCTCCCCCATTTGTTGCATAACATCTTGCAACATTCCTCCTCCCCTTTGTTGCATAACTTTTGCAACATTTGGAATTGCATTGCACTCTCCTTTTGCAAGCCATACTACTGCAGTTAACTGCCTACTTTAAACAAAATGAGTGTTCGTTGCATTTGAGGAACATCAACATACTAAGCAGTGATGTAGTCGAGACCACCATGGACGAGACCGAGTTGCTAAACCCTCAGAACCTTGCCTTTATGGGCAGTCAAACAGACCTTACAGTAACAGGCGCAGGAGGAGAGGACCTTACAGTTCACCACGCTGAGAAAGAAGATTTATACAATACGAATTCAAGAGTAAAAATGGTACAGGCCATAGCTGAGAAAGAAACGAGTAAACACAAGAATTATAAGCAAAATTAAGATCGGGAAACAAAAAATAAAAAGGACAACAGAATGCACCGCAAACATAAAAGGAGGAGCTTCTCACACACCAAAAGCCACCACGAATAACATGTTGTCTAGGCAGGCATGCAAACAGTCAGAATTAAGACAACCAATAACCACAAAAAATACATACAGTAAGTGACAAATACCAATACGATGAAGATTTAAATTTACAAATTTATGCAGCAGAAAAACAACGTTTTCCAAAAAGTGTAAATACAAAACATATTATCAAAGGAATAAAGTGTCAACGAAATAAATGGAATTATAGACGTCGCATGGAGGAATCTGATATCGAGACAGCCTTAAATCAAAGATTCATCAGAATTTCAAAGGAAAACTGTACAGTTATATCAAAGGAGATATTTAATAAAAAAATGTGTGGTATGGAGAAATCAACACAAAGAGATCCCAGATTAAGATAAACCAGACGATCGAATTCAGAATAAATAAGTATACATGTAATTCTAGTGATTATTTATACGGCGAATTTTACCAATACAATAAAAATAACTGCACACAATGCGAATCATTGAGTGTGTTACGTAATACTTGAATGGCCCCTTAGATCCAGATTTCACAGCATTTTGACAAATCTCATACAAAAATTTTATGGCTCTCAGCAAAGGCATTGGCACTTCGAACTGACATTTTAATCTGATTCTCATAAAGTTGAACGACTGGTGTGTAGTTAACAAGTTATGCTTGACTCCTTCAAAAACTAAATGGCTATTTAAATACATTTTTAGTGCAATAAACGCATTTAAATAAGATGGAAAAAGTGAAAAGGCAATAAGCTTGAACAAACTTTTCTTTTAGGAGTTCAGGATTGCATAATTGGTCAAAGCTCTGGCTCTGAAACTAGCTCATAGTTTCCCGCTTTCTTACCTTTTCCTTTTATTCATAAACTAGCAGAAGCCCGTGGTAAAAATACCACGATTAATTAAACAATGAACAGGGGCAATTTTTTTTTTTTTTTTTAAATATTACCCTGAATTAACACATACACAAACAAATAAACATTATCCGATTTCAGCATTATATACACATAGATAAAGATTAAAATTTTTGTCTGATTGAAAAAATTATAATTTCCGCGTAGGTTTCGATTAATTTTAAACAACTTTTTCTAAATAATTTTTTTTTCTCCAAAAAAGCCGTTTCCATGTTTTTTGGGTGGGACAGAGAGGCAGACAGACAGCATTAGCCTAATATATATACACATGGATATTTATTTAACCGTTTACTGTTTACTTGTACGGTGTAAATCAATTTTGAAGAGTGTGTTGGGTTTGCATAAATAAGGGGTTTATTAATAATATAAAATATAGTAGCATTTTGACATAAATGTAAAACATAAATTAGGGTTTGGAAGATATGATATGAATTCCATGTAGGCCTCAGATAAATCCCAGAAAAGGATGCGTGACTTCATGCATGTAAACACTGAACAGCTCTCAACTTTTACTTATTGGAACACGTGACATTTTTTGTTTAACCAATGCGATGTGAGAAAACTGATCATGCAGTGCCACACATCTATTCCAGCCAATCATGGATTCATAAATAGTCTTTCTGTTCAAATAGTACTTGGAATATATAACTGAATAATTTAATACTGTGAAATAGGTCAAATAAGTTAATTAAATAATATAAAACAGTTAGGAATTTATAAAACTCATAAAAGAATGTATTTAAAGTTGTTTGCAAGTCCCAAGCTCAAATGGAAAAAGGACGTAAGAATATATTTCCCAACGCGAGACGAAAACCTGAAATCGCTCGTCTGGAGGGGGAAAGAGAGCGCGAAAGAAGTGAGTCACAAGCAGAGATGGGCAAGATATTTGGAAATTGTATCTGAGATACAGATACAAGATACCCAACTAAAATGTATCTGAGATACAGATACAAGATACTCGAAAAAACTGTATCTTCAAGATACAGATACAAGTTAGAGATACAAGATACATTTTTAAGATACAAGATACTTTTGAAAGAATAATTATTTGAGTTTAGTTTCACCTGGTGAGCCATGAGCGCACGAGTTGTCTCATTCAATTGTTTATTATTATATTTTCTGGATATAAATAAATGCCAAATCAATGGTACTTCTTATCTCAGTATTCATATAGTGATATAACTAAAAGGAAAGCACAAAGTAAATATGTATAAATAATCCTGAAAATTTTTAGGTATGGAAAAATAAAATAAACCACACTTTTTCAATTTATGTATTTCAGATAAATTGTTAATACAGGTATGCTCAGTTACCTACTCACGAAGAAAAAATAAAGTTTTCCTCATAATAAATATATTTGCAGGAATAAGCAAATATATGTATAATTCCTGATTTTTAATCATGTTAAAACATGTTAAAACCGCGGGATACAAGATGAAACCTGAGTACGTCTGTGCCGAGACTGTGCGCGCAGCGCAACGGTAGTATTCATGTACAAACATGTAACAGCAATCGCCGGCCTGCTTCAACGTGCGTCAGATATGATCATATTTCATGAATAGTTATTAGCGTCTCTATTTAAAAAGTATCTTATGAAAGTATCTTTGAAAGTGTATCCCGGGATACAGGCTACATGACAAAATGTATCTTAGATACTTCTCAAGATCCTCCAAAAATAAAGTATCTAAGATATGTATCTCAGATACGTATCTTGTATCTTAAGATACAAGATACTGCCCATCTCTGGTCACAAGGCTGCCGTTTTGAGGAATTTCGCCTGCTAGTGCGGAGAACAACTGCGAATCATCGACGGACGTGGAACTGGCGGACCTCATTTCACGTCAATGCGGAATAATTCCTCACTTTTTAAATATGACAATTTTAATATGAAAAACGTAATAAATATTTACAGAAATCATATATAAGGTGTTTTTATGATTAACAGTGTTTAAAGTTGGTAATATGGGGAAGTACCGGGTGTCCGAGAATTATCTGTATAATTTTTGGCTGTTATTAAAAGTCAACCATGAAGTGTAGAAATTCCAGTGTTGTCCCATTTTACAGAGAATCTCATTAAGTTTTTTCTGATACCACGTTTTGACAAGTTTTTTAGAAATGTACGCGGGTGACAGACATTGATGATTTAAAAGCAAGAATCACAGCTGCTATTGAGCGAATTGATGTGGATATGCTGCAGCGTACATGGCAACATTTGGAGTATCGATTGGATGTTTTGCGAATCACTAATGGTGCACATATCGAATGTTTGTAACAACGTTACTTTAATTAAAGAAACTTTTGAAAATACAGATTCTAAATAATCTTGTTTAAGAATTTTATTAAAAGATGAAATTGTACAGATAATGTTCGGACACACTGGAATTTCTAAAAAACGTGTCAAAACTTGGTATCAGAAAAAACGTAATGAGATTCTCTGTAAAATGGGACAACACTGGAATTTCTACACTTCATGGTTGACTTTTAATAACAGCCAAATATTGTACAGATAATTCTCGGACACCCTGTATTTTGTGTAAATATGGTAAATATTTTGTAAACATGAAATCTGTAATAAAACATGAAAATGAACAAAGTTGGTATAATTCACACCAAAATATTTAAATGATACGTGCACACACACACACACACACACACATACACACACACACACACACACACACACACACATATATATATACAGTATATATATATACGGGTGTCCCGTAAGTCTGGACCCATAGGGCAAAATTAATAAAATTACAAAATAGTCCCAGTTTCGCTGGACATGCGTCGAAGTGACTTCTTGGGACTGACAGCGAAGCTAGCCAACACATTGGTACTGGTTTCGTCTTCCGTAACAGTCCTTGAAGGTCCTCTGCGAGGCTTGTCAGCTACGGATCCAGTTTCCTTAAATTTGGCTATCAACTTGCCAACACATCTGTGTGTGATTGGTGCGCGGTCTGGATGCATATTGTTGAATTCTTCGGCCACTTCCCGGTGACTGCGGGTCCCGACCAGCAAAATAACTTGAACTCTCTCCTCTCTAGTCAGTGACATGGTTTACCTGCAACATAATAAAAAAATATATTATAAATCCCTATGGGTCCAAACTTACGGGACACCCTGTAGTATATATATCATACAATAAGGCATCTGATGGATGTTCAAATATTCAAACTAATTATAAATCTGATTGCTGACAGACACATTAATATTCTCTCTGAAATACAGTGATATATCATATACCTTTCAATTTGTAGAACCTCTATGAATAACAGAATAACTTAAATCAAATTAGTTATACTTATATCACATTTTCTAAAAACTACAATAACCAGAGAAAACGTGCCGAATTGTGACGTCATATACGTATGCGAAATAGCGGCAGCCTTAAACTCGGTCAGTCAGTCTCTGAAGTAGTCAAGGAGTCGAGGACAGTCCATCAGAGAGAGAGAGATAGAGAGAGAGCTGTGAGAGCGAGTCAGATGAGAATATCTTATTCGCTTTATCTTGTTATTTATTTTAGTTTAATATCTGCACCCAGACCGTGGGAAATGGGGCCTATCTTTAAGATGAATTTAGGCCAGAAAAGTCAATTTAATTTTCCCCTAGGGCGTTGAAAGAGGATTTCCCTCCGGCCCTATGCCTATTCTTGTTCCGCTCTAGGCCATATTCCCGTTCCCTTAAGCCTTTTTCATTTACGATCAAAGCCTATTCCCCTTTATTAAATATATAACGTAAGTGTAATTTAATTCATTGTGTGAACGAACTTCAGATTAAATATTAAAATATTTTTGTGTTCAATAACAAACAGAATCTAAGACGAAAAACAATAGTTATAATTGCCCGCGCTACCATCTGTGTAGTTAAAATAATTATTTGTGAACTTTGTGTGGGTGGTAAAATTATCTGTGGATTACATTTCGAATTTGTGAAAAACGTTATAGACCTGTTCTGATACCCATCGTAACAATGTTCAGGCTTGTTATGATGACGCTCATTTCTCAAATTACGTTGCCACCCTCCCACGAACGTAACAACCACCACCGACTAACAACATTTGCGGTCACCGAGGAAGAGGGGCGTCACCCGGGGAGAAATCCCGCACTCAACAACTTCACTCATTTAAAGGGATTTCTTTACTGTAATCTCTGTATGGAATACTGGTTTGGGGTAATATTCATTTTAGCACACATCGGTGTTTTTCGACGAAAACATATCTTTCTGGTCAATCTTTAGTCGTTTTGCACGAATCTGACATCTGTTTCTGTGCAAACATGTATTTTTTGAAATATCTTCACTTCAAAATATCTAGTTTTTATCTAGTGATTTTACCATTTTCTTTATTTTTTCGCCCCTTATTTAGTAGCCGTATTCGCGATATGTAGAAATTACATGCCTGTCTTGCTAGGTTAGGGCTACGATAGGGTTAGGTTAGGTTAGGCTAGGTTAAGGTTAGGTTATTCATTAGGGAAAGATGAAAACATATTTTTCTGGTCAACTTTTAGTCGTTTTGCATGAATCTGATATCCGTTTTCTGTGCAAACGCGTAGTTTTTGCGATATCTTCAGGTGAAGATATTTCAAAAACTACACACTTGCACAGGAAATGGATATCAGGTTCGTGCAAAACTACTAAAAATTTACCAGAAAAATATGTTTTCGTCGAAAAACACCGATGTGTGCGTAAACGAATATTTACCCTCGCTTGGGGGTGGAGTTTTTTTTATCTCTAATTCACATGCTTTACTGCAATCTCAAGAAGATATTACAATTTTCTTTATGTATTACAGTTTATATTATTATTAACAGTAACTCAATTCCTTTTATTTACAATAATTTAACCATTTCCAGATGTACAGCTTAAAAGAAACATCATTGCTTTTTGCGTACAAACTAAATATAAAATGGTTACTCTAAGGCCGATCGATCGGTGTAATGAGGAGTCGATCTTCTGATTTATGGGTGCCAGTCCTTTCGCGACTTCCTTAAAATCTAAGACTTTAAAATATTGTATCTATTTTACATTTTGCATAGCAAACACTGAAGTCCCTTTTCATAATGTAAGCTAATGGGTCACTGAAAATGACGTGTTGAGGGCGTTTTTACTTTATACGTGACAATATGCTGGACATTCAAAAAGGTCCGGAGTACCCAGTGACCCTTTGGACACGAGCAAGGGTCCTACACTTTAGCCCATCTTCACTGAGAACGAGAATTATGTTGAATTATGTTGTGAAGTAAAAATTCAGTTGTCCTTTTCCCTTATAATTCTTACAACGTTACTCGAATAGGGCGTGATGTTGGTCGGGTAGATTACTTGCCAGGCTGATTGATTGTTGTAAATAACGCCCGGGACTCGCTGCCTCTTATACCTAATATACCGTTACTTTATTAATACACACTCCTACATCATATAATCTCTATAATTACCATTCCAGACTTCCTCCGACCAAAATAACTCTTACTTCAAAGACAGCCTCCAAAGTTTTGAAATTCAATTCGAATAACTTAACTCTCCAAATTTGTTGACAAATTTTTTCACCTTAACGTTATCAAAGTTTTTAACGTTTTAACCCCCATTCACCCTTAACGATTTTCATAATTTTACATTGTGAAACTTTAAATGTTTCTAACGTTGTTAAACTTCTCAAGACTCTTTTAAACTTTAATTTCTTTTAATGTCTCTATACTTTTAACGCTTTATAACTTTGCAAATTTTAGACTTTACACCTGAAAACCTTTGTCCAACTGTAACGTATGCAAAATTAACAGACTAAATCACGAAAAGATTTATATATAAATACTGTACAATATATCCAGAGTTTGAAATTCAAATAAACCGGTTACAAATGGCGTCGCTTTGTCTTTTCAAGCGCATGACGTCACGTGTTGTTGGTTTACTGAACTCGTAATTAAGACAATGGCCCCACCAATGGGAGTCAGAAGGAGTTTTTCCCAGGGAGATGGGGGAACAAAAGATTTTGGAAGTAAAGTCGGGCCTCTGAGCTGTCTCTTACGTCGCCAAATTGTTTATTATTTGTTATATAAAAGTATTTATATTTATCATACATTTATATATTTATAGGAAAAAATAGGGCGATTTTTCGGATTTTTTAGTAAAAAATTGGTCAAATTTACCTCCAGTTTTGCTAAATATATATACGAATTTCAAGAAGTTAATATAATCATATGAATGGCAATGTCACATATTTTATTGTACACACCTTAAAAATTTATTTAAAACAGCAAAACAGGAAAAAAAATTCTATTTATTTATGCCAGTTTCCCCTTATTAACTTTGTTCAGAAGCAGGGAGGGACAACTGCCCCTCCTTGGCCCCCCCCCCTGCCGACATCCATCCATAGCCCCACCACTCATTAACTCTTAACAATGCTCTATTTCAATGTTTTTCCACAATTTCAGGCGTCTTCTCCTCGAGGGTTGTTAGCATCTGTTACGTTATCCTTAAAGATGGTTTTCCAGTCTGCTGCATGTAATACTTTCTTAATTTATAGCTTTGGAGTGAAAATTAAAAATTTGAATTTGCTTCTTTCTATAACGCGTCGTTATTTTCATTCCCTCTTATTTTTAAACTGGTTGTTATTTCAATATTATAAGTAGGGAAATTTTATGTTCTCAGTTAGGTTGCTGCTGTTTGTGAACGCCAAATCTAGGCAGTTGTTTTTCTTATATTTTCTGTTATTTCTTGTTAGCATAAATTCATCAGCTAGAATTAACAGCATTTTTACCTGCTCCTGGTCTTCGCATTCTTTAAATAAACCCTCAAGATCCGGTATAAGAGATCATTGCCTCTGCAGATCACCTCATTAACCCCTCTTCTTTCCAAATCATAAACAATAAGAATCAACTTACTGAGCTTCACATTACTGATTTTTTAAATATGTTTTTTAAACGTTTATTTTATTGAACTATGGTTTTGTGTTAATATTCATAATTAGAAATATATACTCAGGATTTCTAAAATCCTTATTATTAATTTCATTGTGCTATGTGTTGTTTTATTCTAATAGTATTGCATTGGCTCTTACTGTTTTAAGGTTTTATAATTTTATATAAATGAAGGTGGAAAATCATTTCCAAAACGATTTCCTGTTATACGTTAGTAGTATCCCCGAAAAAATGTAATGGGGAGCAGAGGGGTAGGGGTACCCAAATTTAAAAATGGGGGTAAAAGGGGGTGGAAGATGCAGAAATGTAGAGTGGGGGATAAAGTGGGGGTGGGGGATGCAGAAATATAGAATGGGGGATAAAAGGGGTAGGGGATGCAGAAATGTAGAGGGAGCTGGTCGTCAGCCTGGAAACACAGAATAAAGGGGGGTAGGGGCTGCGAAAATGTAGAGTGCCATCATATATTAGAATATATTACTGAAAGAGAGCCTGTTTGTGAATAACTAACATCCTATCCTATCACCACGACTTCTTGAAGCAAACTGCGGGGTTCTGTGGCTGTCAGCCAGGAAACACAGAATAAATGGGAGTTAGGGGATGCAGAAATGTAGAGGCAGCTGGTCGTCAACCAGGAAACACGGAATAAAGGGGATAGGGGCTGCAGAAATGTAGAGTGTGATCATATAATAGGATATATTATTGAGAGAGAGCCTGTTTGTGAATAACTAACATTCTATCACCACGACTTCTTGAAGCAGACTGCGGGGTTCTATGGCTGTCAGCCAATCGTCCTGGCGTAGTGTATATACACACGCACACACACACACACACACACACACATATATATATATATATATATATATATATATATATATATATATATATATATATATATATATATATATATATATATATACTGAGATAAAACAAAATTTTTTTCATCCAGCGTAAAGGAGAAATAATAAAGTTATTTCTATGTATGTACTTTTTCCCCAAGTTTATATATATATCGGGTGGTCCGAAAAAAATGACGCATTTTTTAAAAATTAATATCTCAGTAACCCCCTTCCTTATCATGACAATTTTTATATGCAAGATACTTTCAAACTTCTTTTTTGAATGCAAGAAACGGAATTCTGATATCTTTTATAGTTTTCTCGCAATTAACAAAGTAACAACATGGGTCAAAAAACAAAAATCGCAATATAATATCCGTTTTTTATACGATATCATTTTATACGATATCATGCGATATTTTTGCAAGTTATTACAAAACTCTACAGGAATGAACAAGTCAAATTGTGGATATTTTTATTTTTAACAATTCGTCAGTACCCTTAATGATGTTGTCAGAGGAAGATCGTATTCTCATTAAAAATTGTTACTGTGAAAAAGGATGGAAGACTGGAAGTTTATTGCAAGAGTTTCCCGGCAAAAAGTGGAAAAGGCGTGCAGTGGAAAGACTCTTAAAGAAGATTCGCGAATCGGGAAGTACTGCCAGAAAACCAGGAAGTGGTAGACCTAAAACAGCTTCGGTTCCAGAAAATGTGGATTACATCAACGATAAAATCTGCTCTCAAGAAGATAAACCAGGAAGTCATTTGTCACAAAGAACAATTGCTAAACATTTGAATATTGGAAAGACTTCTGTACACCGAATAATTAAAGCACAAAAACTAAAAGCCTTCAAAAGAATAGTATCTTCTAGAAAAAGTGATACTGTTAAGGATAAAAGAAAAACAAGGTGCAGAAAGTTACTTGATAATTTCTCTGTCGTTGATATTAAAAAGATAGTCTTCACGGATGAAAAAGATTTCACTCTAGAAATTCCGCGAAACCGTCAAAATGATGTTGTCTACGGGCGTGGTAAAAAGTGTGACATTTCAATAAACAGATTGTATCATGAAACGTCAAGATTCTCCAAAAAGGTTATGATATCTGCAGGGGTCTCTTGGAATGGCAAGACAGATGTTCATTTTATTGAAACTGAAAAGACAAAGGTGAATTCTGCAAATTACATTGAACTTTTAAGAACAAAATTGTTGCCGGATTGTCGTCGCCTGTATCAAGAAAATGATTTCATATTTCAACAAGATGGAGCACCGTCGCATACAAGCTACGCCACACAGTCGTTTCTGATTAGCAATACACCAAAATTAATAACGAAAAATGAGTGGCCACCACAAAGCCCAGATTGTAATCCTATGGACTACTCAATTTGGGAGTTACTAAAAGAGAAGGTTTACCGGGTCGACGAGAAAAATTCACCGAATCAGAATTAAAAGTAAAATACTTGAATCTTGGCAAGAAATTGGCATTAATGAAGTAAGAAGTATTATTTTTGTGTGGAAGAAAAGACTTAGATTAGTGTGTCAACAGAGTGGTGGTCCAATCGATCATTTACTGTAAATTAATTAGTTAAATTTCTGATTAAATTTTTCCTTTCTCATGATATTCGTTTTTTTGACCCATGTTGTTACTTTTGTTAATTGCGAGAAAAACTATAAAAGATATCAGAATTCCGTTTCTTGCATTCAAAAAAAGAAGTTTGAAAGTATCTTGCATATAAAAATTGTCATGATAAGGAAGGGGGTTACTGAGATATTAATTTTTAAAAAATGCGTCATTTTTTTCGGACCACCCGATATATATATATATATATATATATATATATATTATATATATATATATATATACACCCTTCACTTCCATTAATATTTGTTTGCATGGTGTAAAGGCGAAATAAAGCACAACTACATCGTTCTGTTTATTTAATATATACAGGGCGTCCCAAAAAATGTATACACACTTTAACAGCTGATAGCTCAATTGATGTTTCTTTCTTTCCAAGTTAAACCCATTAGAATTAATAATGGCAGTCAGACTAAGCTTTGAACAAAGGAAATTCATTCTAAAATGCTACTGGAAGTGTGAAAACGCAGTTGAAGTGCAAAGACAGTTTAGGAGGGAGTTTCAAACAGATCCACCAACGCGACTTACCATCACTCGAATTAGAGATAAGTTTGAAGCCGATGGAACTCTTCAGAATGTCCACAAGAAGCGTTCCGGAAGACCACGGACATCGACAAGCCCCACAAAGCAAGAAAGAGTACTGGAAACGTATCACCAAAGTCCAAGAAAATCTGTGCGGCAAGCGAGTCGTGAGGTAGGAATTTCAGAATCGTCTGTCCAACGCATTTTGAAGCGCTGTCAATGGAAAAGTTACATTCCAAGATTAGTCCATGCTATTAATGAAGATGATCCGGACCGAAGAGTGGAGTATTGCGAGTGGTACTTGGCACGATGTGGATGTGGATTGGACGAAGAGGTTTCGTAGAATACCCTCCGCGTTCACCAGACCTCACACCACTAGACTTTTTTTTATGGGGATACTTAAAAGACAAGGTCTACGCTATAAAACCTGCAACAGTCGCTGAATTGAGAGCAGCCATTGAACGAGAATGCACACAAATACCAAACGAAATGTTTCGTGATGTTTGCGATTCCATTGCTTCGCGTTATCAGCAGTGCCTGGACCAGAACGGACGTCAGTTTGAAAACAGGCGTTGACAAAACAATTAAATAATGTCTGTAGATTCTATTACATTTTGAAAATGAAATGTATTTTAATAAACACTGCCTTTATAATTATTTAAAGTGTGTATACATTTTTTTGGGACGCCCTGTATATATATCTCGAAATACATTCTGTAAATATGTCTATACATTAGGTACAAAACAGGGATAATACATACATGATTTATTTAACATATATTTACATCAAGCATAAAAATAACACGCCCGGTAGTGAAGAATCGTATATAAACAAAACCGGGATATACAAGACCTATTTAATATATTTATAAACATCAGATTATGGAAGTTTAACTGCATACTAATTTATTCTCTCTGCAGCTGAAATATTTAACCATTTAAAATGATTATATACACCGCTCTGTAGTCCTATACACACAGTATTATATATATATATATATTATATATATATAGTAGACCCTCACATTAACGTACACTTTGGAGGAGCGTGTGGTCGCTAAAGTGAAATTTCCGCTAAAGTGAAGTATGGAAAACCCCCACTTTAACATACCGGGGAACGTTAAAGTGAAGTACGGACGACCCCCACTTTACCGGACTACGGGACGTTAAAGTGGGGTTTTCCGTAGCCAAAATACTTCAGTACAGTTACATATGTATGTATAGCCCTTGAATCTCCACATTCAACATATAACATGAAAATGCATACATAGACTTACCTACTTATAACACATGCACATGTAAACAACTGACCGCAACCTCATCCGAGGGCTGGTTCCAATAATATTCCTGTGGCGTCACCTTCACTTTAACGACTCGGAGTCCGCTAAAGTGAAATTCGGTGATGCTAACAGATTTTTTTAGCGGAAATCTTCACTTTAACGACCTGTATTACGTTAACTGAATGTTAACGACCAGACAGCGATTAGTCCGTCCAAGTGAAGTTTCCGCTAATGTGAAGGTCGTTTTATATATATATATATATATATATATATATATATATATATATATATATATATTATATATATATATATTAATATATATATATATATATATATATATACAGGGTGTCCGAGAATTATCTGTACAATTTTTGGCTGTTATTAAAAGTCAACCATGAAGTGTAGAAATTCCAGTGTTGTCCCATTTTACAGAGAAACTCATTAAGTTTTTTCTGATAACAAGTTTTGACAAGTTTTTTTCTTTTTCAGATATTAATACACACCCCTCATCCTTAATGAATCCACAGGAGAAAGCACAGTGTGTTGAATGGTTTATCGAAACAAAATCAGATACACAAGTTCAACGAAGTTTAGAACTAATTACAACAGAAACCCTCCATCAAGAGTAACCATACGAGCTTGGTATAAAAGGTTTAAGGAAACTGGAAGTGTAGAGCATAAGAAAGGAGCAGGGCGGCCTCGAACGTCTTTTGAAAATGTCGAGCGCATTCGAGAGGCTTTTGTTCGCAGTCCACGCAAGTCGACAAGAATTGCATCACGAGAGTTACAGATACCTCGTTCGACAGTGCATGATGTCTTGCGTAAACGTTTGAAGTTGCATCCTTACAAGTTGCAAATCTTACAACAGATTACGCAAGAAGATAAGGTCTCCCGTAAGGAATTTGCAATGACTCTGCTTGACAGAGTCGACCAGGACAATGCGTTCTTGGCAAGAATCATGTTTTCGGACGAGGCAACTTTTCATGTTTCAGGCAAGGTAAACAAACAAAATGTGCGCATATGGGGGTCACAAAATCCACATTGCATAGAAGCACATCAGAGACAGTCCTAAAGTTAATGTGTGGTGTGGCCTGTTACATGATCGCGTGATTGGACCATTTTTCTTCGGTGAATCAACAGTGACCTCCAATACCTACCTGGACATGTTGCAACACTTTGTCTATCCGCAATTGGAAGCACTGCATCCACGCATCATTTTTCAGCAAGATGGCGCACCGCCACATTGGGCCTTGATCGTCCGTAAGTCCCTGAATGAGACATTCCCAAACAGGTGGATTGGCCGTGGAGGTGCAAATCATTGGTCGGCTAGATCTCCCGACATCACAACCTGTGATTTCTTTCTTTGGGGATTCGTCAAAGATCTTGTGTACAATACGCGGGTGACAGACATTGATGATTTAAAAGCAAGAATCACAGCTGCTATTGAGCGAATTGATGTGGATATGCTGCAGCGTAAATGGCAACATTTGGATTATCGATTGGATGTTTTGCGAATCACTGATGGTGCACATCTCGAATGTTTGTAACAACGTTACTTTAATAAAAGAAACTTTTGAAAATACAGATTCTAAATCAGTTGTCGGCGAACAGGGGTAAATCACCCCAAATGGGGTAAATTTAAAAATTTTGGGGGTAATGCGTGCGATATGAGAGACACCATATGCAACAATTTTAAGAGCAATTGGCTTGTTTTTGTTTACTTTGAAGTCTGGGGGTAATTTCATTTTACTCAAATAGATTTTTGGGTAATACCCAAAAACGTTCCCCGACCCACGTTCTAAATAATCTTGTTTAAGAATTTTACGTGTGTTATCAAGAATTTTATTAAAAGATGAAATTGTACAGATAATTTTCGGACACACTGGAATTTCTAAAAAACTTGTCAAAACTTGGTATCTGAAAAAACTTAATGAGATTCTCTGTAAAATGGGACAACACTGGAATTTCTACACTTCATGGTTGACTTTTAATAACAGCCAAAAATTGTACAGATAATTCTCGGACACCCTATATATATATATATATGTATGGGATGAATTTCACAATTAAACACGTGAAATGAATGAGTATGGTAGACTCATTCACGTGATACTCGCGGCCAATGTAATAACGTTACGACTTTTCTTCTCTTTACTATCACTTGCAGTTGCTTTACGTTTTGGTGCCATACTGCTGTCTAAGGGTAATAGCAAAATAACGGCAAAATACGACAAAAATAATCCAACACAATTTCACTGAAATTAACGCGTGAGCGGGACTGAGAAAAAGGGTGATGCGAGGGGTGACGCGAGAGGGAGGGAGATGTGGGAGTGTTGGAGAGTGTAGGAGAAAACAATAGAGCGCGCATTAGCACGCTTACAGTACTACTGTATTAGAGCGTGTTTGGCGGACCGTGTATAATAAAATTTTCCGCTTTCGGCAAATAATTGTTCGCATTTATTTTTCTGTGTATAACCAAATTCGCGTTGGACAAACACGCGTTGGACGAGGGTTTACTGTATAATTCTTTTTGATTTGGCGAATTTTAAATTGTTTGGCGAATATATTTTAATCATTGTTAGGTCTACAGAACGGTGTATATAATCATTTTAAATGGTTAAATAGTTGGGCTGCAGAGAGAATAAATTAGTATGCAGATTACTTACATAATCTGATGTTTATATATATATATATTAAATAGGTCTTCTATATTTCGGTTTTGTTGTATATGCGATTATTCTCTACCAGTCGTTATTTTTGTTTGATGTAAATATAGGTGTTAAATAAATCATGTATGTATTAGCCCTGTTTTGTACCTAATGTGTATACATATTTACCGGATGTATTTTGATATATATTAAATAAACAGAACAATGTAGTTGTTTTTTATTTCGCATTTATGCCATGCAAACAAATATTAATGGAAATGAAGGGTGTATATATATATGGGGAATAGTACATACATGGGGAAAAAGTACATACAGGGAAAAAACTTCATTAATTCTCCTTTACAGTGGTTGAAGAAATATTGTTTTATCTCAGTATATTATTATATATGTATATGTTATACATGTTATAATCTATAATCGAAGTAAAACCGCGCCCTGATGACCATTATGTTTATATAATTTCATTCATTCAATAATTCCCAAACTATGTATGACTCATTTCCTTCCGAACGGAATTCACATGCAGTGACGCAGACGGTTTCTTTGATTTCACTTGGGAAAAACAGTTGTTGAGAAGCTCAGTTCGACAATGCTCTCAGGTGACGTCAACCGCTTGCGTGATGGCGTAGCCAGGTTCCGTTCCTTTGACTGTATAAGAATGGGATCAGCGCCCTTACGGCAGATTCCGCGGAGGATCTCCGGGCTGAAATGGGTTTCGGTCCGTTAACGGGAATTGCTTTTGGAATTGGAAGATTAATGGGTTTTGAATTGGAGTCTGACTGTAGGGAACAAGGCAGTAGCTTAGCAAGTGACTCATACAAGCTTGGAGACTCAGAACGGAAAAGGGTGTCTTAGAGGGGTCTCTGGCTTATTTAATATCTTACAATGAAGAAGTAACTAATATTATATTTATGAAACTTTTATTATTATTATTATTATTATTATTATTATTAAAACTCTGTTGTGTGTAAAAGAAATATTTGATTCACTATAACTGATAAAACTTTATCTCGCCTATATTCAAATTAAAAATCGTGTAAGCCGTTGTGTTTATTTTCTACTCTTTGGGCTTTGATAACTGGGATAAAAGAAAAACACGGGCCCACACAGTACTCCGCGATTGTGGGAATACGAAGAGTAAACTATTTCTGCATCCAGGAGTGCTAAAGTAATAATCTCTCTCTAGTAACATCCTGACCTTGCCCGAACTCGGAGGGAGCAGGTTAATACATATATATATATATATATATATATATATATATATATATATATATATGTGTGTGTGTGTGTGTGTGTGTGTGTGTTCTACACTACGCCAGGACGATTGGCTGACAGCCATAAAACCCAACAGTTTGCTTCAAGAAGTCGTGGTGATAGGAGGTTAGTTATTCACAAACATGCTCTCTCTCTCACTAATATATCCCCCAATATATGATGACACTACATTTCTGCAGCCCCTGTCTCCCTTTATTCTGTGTTTCCTGGTTGACGACCGGCTGCCTCTACATTCCTCCATCCCCTACCCGCCTTTGTTCTGTGTTTCCTCGCTGACAGCCACAGGACCCAGCAGTTTGCTTCAAGAAGTCACTGTGATAGGATCTACAGATCTACAGAAGCTAAGGCTAACAAAGACGCTAAGATCCACTCTAAGGTTAGCCCGAGAGAAAGGAAAGAGGAGGGGGTTAAAAGATGAGAATAAGGGGTTAAGTAAGTAGCAAAACCTATCATTCGTAGGTTAACATTCATTCAGAAAAAGAGAAAGACTGTCCATCATCATCCGCCGGCCACTGCCGACAAGTCGGAAAAATAGTCGAAGAGAATAGGAGAGGGGTGAAAGATGAAAAGAAGTAAAATAAGAACGCTTACAAACCATGCAAACACAGTCTTAACTCACTGTCATACCATGCAAACTACAGACATGCAAGCAAAGAGAGGTACAGACATGCAAGTGTAAAAATGAACAATGAATAATCAATATTCATTTTTACATAAGAACCGAAATCGCTTAACGCGAGTTTGGATAAAAATTTTATTTGTAGCTTTCTATTTTTGTTTGTGTCACAACCCTACGATCTACCATTTCTATGGTTTAGTCGTATCCATTTTCCATTTTTCATTTGTTATAGAATTTATTATAATTAATTATGATTGCCTTGCATCTCACCCTCGTCCCTAGATTATGCATACACATTGCATATAACAGGATTGAAACCGTAGTTGTACTTCTTAGTCATTAATACCCACTCTTTGTCTCTAATTCGTTCTTGTAAATCTTCCTAATAATGATTTGTACTATACGTACAAATTCAATAACTATGACGTCACATTTTCCCGTCATTAATTTCCCTTCATCATATCTCCAGTATTCAATGTATGAAAATTCTTTAACATCATAATAAAAAGTGTACACTCTATAGAAGTCATTATTTATATGTTATGTAGTATAAATATAACTATTATTCGACCATATCCCCCCCCCTCATACGTCCATATCTTATCTTGACCATTATCCTATGTCAATTTTATTAAATATTCATTTTGCTCGTGAAACGCAAAACTTTATGCATTCGTTCGAAAACGCGCAAATACGTTCTCGTATTATTTTTTTATTTTTTATTTTTTATTATATCACCTCCCGCAATGAATTCGAAAATGCTTAGGTAAGTGATCGAATTCGCTAATGACAGCAAAATCGAACGCTTCTAAGATAAATATCTCCTCTCGCTCTGATTTCAAGTTTATAACATGTTATAACATATTATAACATATTATGTTGTATATAAATCCATACCGTATGTGCCCATGTACTTTGTATTATATTTCTAACATCTTAATTGTCTATTAATATGAAACACTGTAAAAACAAAACAAAGTTATAGTAACTGTTTAATTGTAATTAACTGTAATACTTTAATTTAATATAACGTAATGTACTTTAATGAAACTGTAATTAATAATAACTTGTAATGTACTTCAATGAAACTGTAATTGAATGTAATGACTTAATATATAATGTAAGAATGTACTTTAATATAACTGTAATGGACAATCATAAGCGAATGTGAAGTAATCCATAATTGTAATCGTAATTGTAATGAACCAAAATTAATACGTACTCAGTCATGTACTCAAATTGTACTTATGTACTACTATGAAATTATATCGCCTTCATAAATGTAGACTCGGCGAAAAATACAAATTATTATTATTTTTTTTTTATTATTTTTATTTGGAATTTTTAAAACATCTGATCATGTGTTTAAAAGGGGGGAACTTAACCTTGAACTGCCTTTCCCCAACATTTAGGCTTATATTATACATGTATTTGTAAAATGAACTCCACTTCATTACGGCTCTCTTCTTTGGTCACTGCTACGAGACTCCCTTGTTAGCGCCTCGCTGCGGGGATGGGGCAGAGGCCCCTTGCCTCCTTAACTTTTTAGATTCCGGCCTGAGCCATGGTCGAAAGAGGTCGAACCTCTACCCCTGTAAAATTCAGACCACTACCTGTAAATTTTTAAGAAGTAAATTACAGTAAGAGAAAATTTTATTTTCCCCTCGAGTTGGGCTATCTTCAGAGGAACTTAGTCAGTAAAGTCGATAAGTTATAAAAGAAAAGTCGATAATTTTAGTCTCAGAGAAAGTATCAGAGTATTATAGCAAGAGAAGAATTAATAACTGCCGACCCCATAAAGCGAGAGAAAAGAATTAGAATGTTATAGAAGAAATATCCGTTGCTGCCCCCCAACTAGAACCCCCGTCGATCCGAACGACCCCAGGGACATAGAAGAAGAGGATTTTAACAAAACTGGCGACCCTTTGCCCAGGATAAGAAGAGACAACCCAAGCACCATAGAAGATATTGGGTCAAACAGAGTGGCGACACTATAGCGAGAGAAAGAGACAACCCAAGCACCATAGAAGATATTGGGTCTAACAGTCTGGCGACCCTGCATCAGGATAAAAATCGAGACAACCCATAAGCACATAGAAGAAGGAGGATTCTAACAAAGTGGCGACCCTGTAGCCAGGATCTTAACAAACTTGCGACCCTGCATCAGGATAAAAATCAAGACGATCCAAGCACGTAGAAGATATTGGCATAACAGCCTGGCGAGTCTGTAGCCAAGAGTTTAACAAGTGGCGACCCACCATTTGACCGGGGGGTCACGACTTCTAGTTCGTAACATCTACCCTTGAACCGGTGTGTCACGACTCCAAGTTCTCCACGCCTAGTTTTCATCCAAGAAGTAGCCAGCAAGACACGTTCTGAAGACACGTCTTCAGGACACGTCAAGGATTTCGCCGTAGAAATTTTGTTAAGTACAGTTTGTTTTTTTAAGTAATTTATAAACACTTGAAAAGTCAGTATTATTAACAGTTAATAATGAGTATCAAATCAGAATTTACAAGAAACACAGTGAACATTCCATACACCAGTGATACATTTTTTTTAGTGAAACAGTTAATTGTCACAGAAGTTAATTGTAACAGAAGTTAAATGGAACAGAAGTTAAATGTAACAGAAGTTAATTTCAGAGAGTTAATTTCAGAGTTAATTTCAGAGAGTTAATTTCAGAGAGTTAATTTCAGAGAGTTAATTTCACTATTATAGTCAGTATAGAATAATTTTATTTTATGTACCAAACATAATAGTATCGTACCTTCGCGTACATTCGAGTGAAATGTTGTTTACATTTTTTATTTTTGTTTGCAATTTTTTTCAAATTATTGAATTGAATTGACTTGCAAATTAAGAAAGAGAGAGTTTACAGAGAGTTTATAGAGTTATAGAGATACTTGAAAACAGTTTCAAGTTCCAGTTTCAGTTTTCAGTTTCAAGATACTTGATTGCATTTAAAGTAAGTCGGTTGCACCAAGAGGGACAACTAAACCCGAGAGGTTAATAGTCTCCACTTGATAGAGATCAAGTGCAGTCATTTTCCATTTTCAGTTAATTTCAAGTTAGACAGTTTCAAGATACTTGATAGAGTTCAAGTTAGACAGTTTCAAGATACTTGATAGAGTTCAAGTTAGACAGTTTCAAGATACTTGATAGAGTTCAAGTTAGACAGTTTCAAGATACTTGATTGCATTTCAAGTAAGTCGGTTGCACCAAGAGGGACAACCAAACCCCAGAGGTTAATAGTCTCCACTTGATAGAGATCAAGTGCAGTCATTTTCCATTTTCAGTTAATTTCAAGTTAGAAGGTTGCATCCAGAGGGACAACCGCCCCAGAGATTACAGAAGTATTTGAAGTCAGTTTTGAAGTCAGTTTTGAAGTCAGTTTTGAAGTCAGTTTTGAAATTAATTTCAAGTCTCAGTTTTCAAGTCCCAAGTCATTTCAATGCAGTCAATTGAATTCAACTTTCTTTGTAGTTTAAGAGAATTTAATTTAAGAAAATGTAATTTAAGAATTTAATTCAACCTTTTTTTTGTTGTTTAAGAGAATTTAATTCAACCTTTTTTTTTTGTTGTAAAAGAAATTTAATTCAACCTGAATTGACCGGGTTGCGTCTTTAGTTTAACCTTTTTTCTTGTTTGTAAGAAGGAAATTGACCGATTTGTCTTTTCTTTTCATGCCATTGTTGCGTATATAAATATATAGTTATGTATTTTATTATTTGTAACCAAAACCGTTTTTACAAAGGTTGTAACGATTTGGATAATTATTGTAATGTATAGAAGGAACATGCCGTCCCCCCGTTTTGTTTGAACTCTTTTAATTTTTGTTCTAAGTAGTGTGACAAGCAATCTCTTTTCTTTAAAAAAAAAAAAAAGACGTAATTGTCAATTTCAGACTTATACCCCCCGGTTAGTCACTCAATTCCCCCGAATGTAGTACTCCAAACTTTGTTTTTTAATTTTATTTTATTGTAACACCCCAACCCCGGTTGAACCGTGTCAACCAGAGAAATGGTTCAACCATACTTAATTCCTCTTTGGTACTATGGAACATAACCTCAATTTAGGTTGTGTTTTTTTATATTACAGTATATGTTTAGTTCATTATAGTTTATAATTGATTTCTATTTTCAATTTTTATATTTTTTATATTTTTTTATTCGATTAATACTGAGTAATTGTCGTAGTCGAATTTAATTAATTGTGTGTCAAAATTCAATTTTAAAACCGTGAGATTTACTTTCATTAATTGTAAGTTCCTCTAAGTGCGTTTTGTTTATTACCTTAATACGTGTAACTGATTAAATACTTAAATACTACCTTGAACTTAAAGGATTTTATAATAATAATAATAATAATAATAATAATAATAATAGACTTAAACTTAAAAGATTTTATAACCCTAAACCCATCCCTACACATACACACACATGTATGCACACTATATATACTATATATACAAACCTTATGCTAAAATCATTGGATATCACAATAAACTATTTTATTGCGCGTAAGTGCTAACGATGCTATTTAATCTTGATCATTTTTGCTTTCTAATATATCTTGCTCATGCATTTATTCAGTTAATTGAACAATCCTCTCAACTAATCTGTCCCTCGAAATTGTAAGATACACACTTTGTACCTAGTACACACAAATACACACTAGACCACAGGTCTATACATCATCCACTACGTAATTCGATTTGTACCTACAATAGTCAATAAAAATTAGTTTATAGATTGTACGATTTACGTTTTTCCCTTTTATCTACTATTCATGATGTATGTAATTCTTCCCACAGAAAAATTAAAAATTTTGTTAAAAATTTTACATATCATTGGTTGTCTAACTTAATTGTTTGTCTAAATTAACGTATTAATCCTTTTATTCTGTTTGCATAAAATTAAAGTTTTAATCTTTGAATTTTTATATTTTATAATAGCCCTCTAAACGAGTGTCATGTTGAAAATTTGATTAATCTGCATTGTACTCAACCACCCGAACTCGTTCTGTATAAAATTTGTATTGTAAAAAAGAATTCGTCATCTAATTTGAATTCGTTAGATGTTATTTTCTCAGTTGTATTGTATTAATTGTATTATATTATTGTTATATTAATACCATTTTAGAGGGAGGAACACTGTAAAAATGAACAATGAGTAATCAATATTCATTTTTACATAAGAACCAAAATCGCTTAACGCGAGTTTGGATAAAAATTTTATTTGTAGCTTTCTATTTTTGTTTGTGTCACAACCCTACGATCTACCATTTCTATGGTTTAGTCGTATCCATTTTCCATTTTTCATTTGTTATAGAATTTATTATAATTAATTATGATTGTCTTGCATCTCACCCTCGTCCCTAGATTATGCATACACATTGCATATAACAGGATTGAAACCCGTAGTTGTACTTCTTAGTCATTAATACCCACTCTTTGTCTCTAATTCGTTCTTGTAAATCTTCCTAATAATGATTTGTACTATACGTACAAATTCAATAACTATGACGTCACATTTTCCCGTCATTAATTTCCCTTCATCATATCTCCAGTATTCAATGTATGAAAATTCTTTAACATCATAATAAAAAGTGTACACTCTATAGAAGTCATTATTTATATGTTATGTAGTATAAATATAACTATTATTCGACCATATCCCCCCCCCTCATACGTCCATATCTTATCTTGACCATTATCCTATGTCAAGTTTATTAAATATTCATTTTGCTCGTGAAACGCAAAACTTTATGCATTCGTTCGAAAACGCGCAAATACGTTCTCGTATTATTTTTTTATTTTTTATTTTTTATTATATCACCTCCCGCAATGAACTCGAAAATGCTTAGGTAAGTGATCGAATTCGCTAATGACAGCAAAATCGAACGCTTCTAAGATAAATATCTCCTCTCGCTCTGATTTCAAATTTATAACATGTTATAACATATTATAACATATTATGTTGTATATAAATCCATACCGTATGTGCCCATGTACTTTGTATTATATTTCTAACATCTTAATTGTCTATTAATATGAAACACTGTAAAAACAAAACAAACTTATAGTAACTGTTTAATTGTAATTAACTGTAATACTTTAATTTAATATAACGTAATGTACTTTAATGAAACTGTAATTAATAATAACTTGTAATGTACTTCAATGAAACTGTAATTGAATGTAATGACTTAATATATAATGTAAGAATGTACTTTAATAGAACTGTAATGGACAATCATAAGCGAATGTGAAGTAATCCATAATTGTAATCGTAATTGTAATGAACCAAAATTAAGACGTACTCAGTCATGTACTCAAATTGTACTTATGTACTACTATGAAATTATATCGCCTTCATAAATGTAGACTCGGCGAAAAATACAAATTATTATTATTTTTTTTTATTTTTTTTTTTTATTTGGAATTTTTCAAACATCTGATCATGTGTTTAAAAGGGGGGAACTTAACCTTCAACTGCCTTCCCCCAACATTTAGGCTTATATTATACATGTATTTGTAAAATGAACTCCACTTCATTACGGCTCTCTTCTTTGGTCACTGCTACGAGACTCCCTTGTTAGCAGCCTCGCTGCGGGGATGGGGCAGAGGCCCCTTGCCTCCTTAACTTTTTAGATTCCGGCCTGAGCCATGGTCGAAAGAGGTCGAACCTCTACCCCTGTAAAATTCAGACCACTACCTGTAAATTTTTAAGAAGTAAATTACAGTAAGAGAAACTTTTATTTTCCCCCTCGAGTTGGGCTATCTTCAGAGGAACTTAGTCAGTAAAGTCGATAAGTTATAAAAGAAAAGTCGATAATTTTAGTCTCAGAGAAAGTATCAGAGTATTATAGCAAGAGAAGAATTAATACCTGCCGACCCCATAAAGCGAGAGAAAAGAATTAGAATGTTATAGAAGAAATATCCGTTGCTGCCTCCCAACTAGAACCCCCGTCGATCCGAACCGACTCAGGGCCATAGACGGAGGGGTTAACACAAATAAGGAGAGGATAAGGAAAAAAAAAAAGTAGGTAGAGTTAAACAAAAAGTGGGTTAGTTTACGCTACGAGCTACATCTACGTTCGTGTTAGTCTAATTTTTTTTTTTAATAATTTCATTGCTGGCATCACACGCTCGCATGTCACAAGCTGGTATTATCGTCATCAGACTCACCCTCGACCACCACCCCCAGAGCTCCTGTTGCTAATTGTTTTTTTTATTTTAAACAACGTAAATATTTTTAAAATACCTATCTAGACGGTTCTTAAACATACTAACGCTGGTAGAGTTCACGACGGGCGCAGGAAGATTATTCCATTTATCAATTACTTTAAACGTAAAGAAGTTTTTAGCGATATTAGTAATGAAACGTCTGCCACGCAACTTAAATCCGTTATTACGAGTATTGCTATTATCGACAGTGAACAGTTTGTCAAAATTTACGTTATCGATGTTATTAACGATTTTGAAAATTTCAATAAGCTCCCCCCTTAATCTCCTAGTTTCGAGTGAATGCAAGTCTAACTCTTTAATCCTATCTTCATAAGGCTCGTTGCGCAATGACAGAATTAGTTTCGTGGCACGACCTGAACCCTGAACCCTTTCTAACCTACCAATATCCTCACGCAAATACGGGCACCAAAACTGAACGGCATATTCTAAATGAGGCCTGACTAGGGACTTGTAAAGGGGCAATATAATATCCTTCGATTTAATTTTGAAATTACCCGCTATGAAGCCTAACATCCTATTAGCTTTTGCGCAAGACTCCAGGCACTTGTTCCTAACCTTTAAACCCTTAGATACACGTACGCCTAAATGTACTTCCTCGTCAACTCTCGCTAACTCTCTACCATCCATTGTGTACGTGTAATTATTGTTACGAGAACCTATATGCAAAACTTTACATTTGTCTACGTTAAATTGCATCTGCCACTTATCCGTCCACTCCATAATCCTATTTACATCGTCTTGGAGCCTATTTCTATCGTCCTCGTTAACAACCTTACCGCCTATTTTAGTATCGTCCGCGAATTTTGACACGTTACTAGTCAATCCTACATCTCTGTCGTTAATGTAAATTACGAATAGCAATGGACATAACACTGAACCCTGTGGGACACCGCTACCTACATCCAACCACACCGATTCACTACCATTAACAACGACCCTCTGTTTCCTAGCACGAAGCCATTCCTCAAACCAGTTAGCTACCTGACCGCGTATACCGTGCGCTTTAACCTTCGCAATTAATCTTCTATGCGGAACTGTATCGAACGCCTTTTTAAAATCTAAATAAATAACGTCAGCCGCTCTATGCCTATCGTATTCGCGCACTATTTCGTTATAAAATTCTAACAAATTAGTTAAACAAGATCTATGGCGTCGAAACCCATGCTGACTACTATTAATCAAATCTCGACTTTCTAAGTGATCGATGATACGATCCCTAACGACGGATTCCAATAGTTTACCGACAGTTGACGTTAAAGCTAATGGGCCTATAATTGCTAGCTACTGTGCGTCGCCTTTTTTAAAATTGGGCGTGACGTTAGCTAATTTGAAGTCTTCAAGAACAATCCCCGTTTCGAGTGACTGATTAAAAATCTTCGTTAAGTGGCCTACGATAACGTCTTTCAAATCTTTCAAATGTCTGGGATAAAAAGTGTCAGGGCCAGGAGCCTCGCTAACTTTTAGCCTATCGATATAATGCGCAATCTCACCCTCGTAAACAGTTATTTCATCCAAAATAGTCTCGCTAGTAAATGGAACGATATCGTCCACGTCGGGAACATTATTTACGTCTTCTACGGTAAAAACTGTCGCAAAAAAGTTATTGAAAATACCCGCCATCGCCTGAGCATCAGAAGCCAAAACGCCGTTAACATCCACTAGAGGGCCTATGTTATCTTTTATCGGCTTACGATTATTGACGTATTCAAAAAACTTTTTTGGATTATGTTTACTATCCGCAGCTATAAGTATCTTTAAATTACGCTTAACATTCCTAGCTGATCTTTTAATCTAACGTCTGTGATCGATATATCTACTAAAGTTAGCTGCCGTGCCATTGCGCTTATTAAGTCTATACGCTCTATTACGCTCGTTTATGAACTCGCCTCTTTCCCTAGTCCATCACTTCGGCCTACCATGATTTCTAGCACGTTTGGGCCTACGAGGAATAAACTCCCTTTCAATATTCATAAAACTTTCTTTAAACGCCTCCCAATGAAAATTTGTGTCATTACCCATAAATAACTTATCCCAGTCCACTTCTCTCATCCTATCCGCAAAACTATCAAAATTAGCCCTAAGAAAATCAGGAACTTCTCTTACGTCACTATCCTTAGTGTTTTCTATCAATAACTTAAACGTAAGTATTTGATGATCACTACATCCTAAACTCTCGCCTACTTCTCAACCGTCGACTATATTTTCGCCGTTCGTCATCACCAAATCTAAAATATTCTCACCGCGCGTTGGTTTGGTAACCATCTGTCGTAAAAAATTATCTTCCATGAACTCAATCAATCTCAAGCCCTCCTCATTACCATTAAAAGTCTCGTAATTAACATTAGGGCAGTTAAAGTCTCCGACAATTATACTATTCCGATTGTCAATAAAGTTGCCAAGAAGTGAGTAAAATCTAGTATCGGTATCGAGAGGTTGAACGGGAGGTCTATAAACAACAACAAAATTAAAACTACTAATACGCGCCCTAACTTCAACGTATATCGTATTAATTGCTGCCGGAAAATCTATCTTAACCTCGATAGCCGTAAGGGAATTACGAATGTACAGCAAAACGCCTCCACCAAACCTATGTAACCTATCATTAGTAGAGAGTTTAAAACCCGGTACATCAAGTTCCCCCAACAAGTCCCGAGTCACTGTATTTAACCCTTTGACTGCCATAGACCTATTTGTAGCCATTCTGAGGCAACTGCCAAAAACCTAACAGTAGTTGTTGTCTTTTTTACCTTTATTTTCTTTCATTTATTCAAAATTATTTGATATATTATTAATTTTGCTTATCTTTGCAAAGTCTAAATACATTTTACATGTTTTAAATGTATATATATACAGGGTGTTTCAAAAAATGTATACACATTATAGTAAAAAAATTCTTTATTCCAATTCTTTATTGGTCAGGATAAAATTGTTATCCATAAAAAATTATTTTTTTATTATTGGAGACATTACTAGAGAAAATGAGGATTTATGGGTAACTAATTCAAGTTGATAATGATTTTTTCAGCCCCCCAAAAATGTCGAAACTTAATTAAGTTTACGCCATTTTTCGGCGTGACGTAATGGCATAGAAAACGGATCCTGGCATTCAAAGGGTTAATCACGTTTCAGCGATAGCAACTATATCGTAGTTGCCGGAATAAATTATCGCCTTAAATTCGTTTAATTTATTTCTAATACTACGCGCATTACAATAAAAGACGTTTAAGTTATTTTTTACCAGGGGCCGGCGTTTTAAACTATCATATTTTTCACGTCGGGCCCCGTTCCCCGTTCCCACAACGTTTAAAGAAGACTTCGACCTTCATATATAGCTTTCGTACGTTTTCGTCAATTAACCTACCTAGCCTAGCATTACCTATTTCATTAAAATGCACCCCCATCTTTTATAAAAAGGCTAGGATCACTGAATTCGGACCACAGCTTTACGAAGGGTACATTTTCCTCAGCACAAATCTCTTCTAATTTATTATTCAAAAAAATTGTTTTTCACGTAATCCCAAGACCCAAACCGTGCCTAGGGGTAATACCTAGAATTAAAGACCTATCTAACCTCGCCTTCAGGGACCTAATTAACCCCCTATATCTCTCCAAAGGTCAGGCACTCTCGTATCGGGCCTATGCGAGTCGTTGCCTTCTACCATCGTCACCAACATCGAGTGACGGGAGGCAACGTCAATCCTATCCACTTTGTCCCTAACTCTGTCAACCCTGGCTCCCGGGAGACAGACCCTGCTCCTCTTGGTTGGATGCCGTTCAATGAACTCTTTGTCCATATGGCGCACTAAAGAGTCTCCAATGAAAATAGTTTCCCCCTCATTCACGTCCCTCTCCAAATGGGCGAAAGGGTTCGAAACCTCGATAGGGGAGGGGGGATTCCTATCACCTAACGTACGCGGCCTAGCTCCACCCTTAACTTCTCTAAATCCCTCCCCATCTACTAATCTCAGACCAACCTTAACCCCTTCCTCAACTCTATCCAACCTTCCCGATAAGCTACCTAAACTAGAAACTAGATTACGCACCTCACCCTTCAAATTACTAACGTCTTCAACGTTAGTATTGGTTCGGCTTTCGTCAACCGTAGCCCTATCCCTGCCCTCATCAAGCGTTGCAAGTCTTTCCGTTACCTCACGTACACTGCGTCTTATGTCAACTATTTCCTCCCTTAACTCGCAAAAGAAATAAACTGATCTCTTAGTAATCGCCATAGGACCGCCACTATAATCTTTAAAATCCAAATACCACCGGTTTACCCCACACCTATCAGACGAAGCTTTCTGCGACGGCATCGCGCAGTTAAAAATAGTTTATAACCGTCACAAGTTTAAGTTAAATTAAGCCGGCACGTTATGAAAACTTCTAAATCGCTAAAAACCACTAATATTCAATTACTTAACTATAACAATGTGAATATAAACGCAAGTATATAAAATTCAAAACTTTCCAAAAGTAAAATTATTAGCAATATGCAACAGTAAAAGCAATATCAGAGAGCTCAGGAAATGCGTCCGTTCAGTACAGAGTCTGGCTGACGAGTGAATGTTAATTATTCGGCTTACTAACAAATACACACAAACGTACATATATATATATATATATATATATATACATATATATATTTATTCTCATTCTACATTTCTGCATCCCATACCCCCCTTTATAACCACTCTACATTTCTGCATCCCCTACCTCCCTTTATAACCATTATATATATATATATATATATATATTATATATATATATATATATATATAGGGTGTTCATAAAAGATCCGAACGATTTCAATCTTTATTAATGTGATAATCCAATAACATACAAAGAAACAAGTTTGTCCATGTTTATTCCACCCAGGTAAAAGTTTTACATACATATTTAACAAACTTCAACTTCAACATATGCGCCATTGGTAGCCCGTACAACATCCAATCGATATTCAGTTTCGCGCCATGTGCGTTCAAGCATGCCAGCATCGACCATCGCTATTACATCCCTGATCCTGATTCGTAGTTCATGGATGTTGACAACCTTGGTCTTGTAAAAAAAAATCTTTATTAGTTGTTCTATCACTTACACATGCTTCATGCTTTATATCTTATTTAATATGAAAAATATTAACGAATCCATTCATTCAGATCTTTCATGAACCCCCTGTGTAGGTGTGTGTGTGTGTGTGTGTGTGTGTATATATATATAAGGGGTTCCAAAAAACCTTAGCACCCCCATTTGTAGCTTACATGTTTACTTATATCGAAATAGTTTTTAGTGATTATAAAAATATATAAAATTATTTATTGCAGGTATTAAAATTACTCTAGCTGATAAAGTGATAATATAATGGCTTCTCAATTAATTGGTGATTCGGAGAGGCAACGTGTGATAGATCGCATACGAGCAATAACATTTCGGGAAGCTCGTGATGCTGGAGCCACCTTTATAACACGTTCATGGGTTGCCAAAAAGTTGCGAAGAAGTGAGGACTTCGTCAAAAGAAATTGGAATAAAACTTTGGATGAATGTGAAATGGATACAACCAAATCTGGGCGCCCAAATTTGCCACTCTCTCAGGAAACAAAGGACATCATTGAAAGCGGTACGCGTAAGCGGAAAAACAGCTGTGCTAAACTTTCTAGAGAGATCGAAGTGTTGAGAGGAAAGATCGTTAGTGGTGAGATCATTCGACTGTACCGTCATAGGCAAGGTTTAAAGCCTTGGCATGAACTTCTAAAGCCAAGAAAAACTCAACTTAACATCGATGACAGAATGTGGTTTGCCCATTATCTTGAAGATTGGGATGTGGATGATTTCATGCATTTAGCTGTCTCCGATGAATTTTTTGTTACGTAACACGCTGGCCTAACTACCAAAATGATCGAGTGTGGGCCACAACACCAGATGAAATCGATGACAATGGACATTATCGCGAATTATTTAAAAGTCCAGACTGTGTTGGTGTTTTTGTTTTGTTCACTACAAAGAAGCTCATGTGGGTGCTGAAGCCAAATGGTCAGAGTTGGGATGGACAGTATTTTCGTGATATTATTCTATCCCAGCATGTCATTCCTTTTCTAAGAAACCCAAACAATGTTATGAATGTCGATCAGATCACACTTCTGCACGATAAGGCCCCCTGCTTTAAGGCATTAGCCACTCAACAGTTGTTGCGGAACCATGAGATCGATTTCTTTGGAAATGAAGAATGGCCATGAAATTCTCCTGACCTGAACGTCTGTGAACACATTGGATCAGTTATAAAGGACAAGGTTGAGTGTCTCTTGTTTCAAGAACCTGCAGCAAATCGATTTTCGAAGGATACAATGACGCAACACATTGAAACTGTTTTAGCAAATTTGCGTAACGATCAAGATCTATTCACGTCACTTTTGACAAGCTACCCAAAGCGAATTCAGGCTGTCTTGGAAGCCAATGGCGGGAACACCAAGTTTTAATTGTTTCTCATTAAATGTGGGATTAAAATCTCTTTTGTAAGGTATGTTTAGTTTTACTGTACCTTTAATGGTTTAGGCCATGGGCGGGGGGGGTAAGGTTTATTGGAGCCCCGTATATATACACACATACTTCCCTTCATCCCCAACCCCTTTTATCCCCATTCTATATTTCTGCACCCCTAATCCCCTTTATCTCTACTCTACATTTATGCATCCCCTAACCCCCTTTACCTCCACTTTTTAATTTTGGCACCCCCCCGTATCCCCCCTGCTCCCCACTCTACATTTTTGCGGGGATACCACTTACGTCCTAAACAAGAATGGTAATTTGTGGATTTTCCTGTTCATCTTAAACTGCGGTTCGCAATAAGCAAACCTTTAAATAAAGTTATACCGGGTGTCCGAGAATTATCTGTACAATATTTGGCTGTTATTAAAAGTCAACCATGAAGTGTAGAAATTCCAGTTTTGTCCCATTTTACAGAGAATCTCAGTACGTTTTTTCCAATACCACGTTTTGACAAGTTTTTTAGAAATGTACGCGGGTGACAGACATTGATGATTTAAAAGCAAGAATCACAGCTGCTATTGAGCGAATTGATGTGGATATGCTGCGGCGTACATGGCAACATTTGGAGTATCGATTGGATGTTTTGCGAATCACTAATGGTGCACATATCGAATGTTTGTAACAACGTCACTTTAATAAAAGAAACTTTTGAAAATACAGATTCTAAATAATCTTGTTTAAGAATTTTACGTGTGTTATCAAGAATTTTATTAAAAGATGAAATTGTACAGATAATGTTCGGACACACTGGAATTTCTAAAAAACTTGTCAAAACTTGGTATCAGAAAAAACTTAATGAGATTCTCTGTAAAATGGGATAACACTAGAATTTCTACACTTCATGGTTGACTTTTAATAACAGCCAAAAATTGTACAGATAATTCTCGGACACCCTGTACCTATATATATATACTTGTACGAGTATATGACATGACATTCCCTGAATGCCTTCGTCTGAAGATACTTTTTTCCAATTTGTAAGTATTAAATACAATTAATTAACTTTATGACAAGTCATATATGACGCCTGCTCTAATTTGTATGACTTTTATTTTTAGAACTGTACTACCAAGTGAATTCAAATTAATTCGTTGTTAATATTTTAAACATAATTCTGATCTCGTTTTTCTATATAACTTTTAGATTTATTTATATGCACATTTTTTAAAAGCAAAAATAAACACACATATGTTATGTTATAATGTTTCAGACCAACAAAGACCCTAGGATCCACTCATGGCTGGTCTACCTAACTGTGTTCTTAATTGTATATTGCGCATGCCCTCCGTGGTGGCGGAGAGGACCTACAATTTTACGTGGGTTCCGAACCACAAAGCCTTAATTTTACTACCTTAAAATATACCCAATCTATCAACATATGCATCTAATCGATTTTTAAACATGTTTATAGACGTGCTACTAATTACTTCTACCGGCAAACTATTCCAGCTATTTATTATTCTATGCGTGAAAACGTTTTTGGCAACTGCTCTCTCGAACCTTCTACTTGTCAACTTACACCAATTATTTCTAGTCCTATTATATTGAGATATTTCGGAAAAGCTATCTCTATGTACGTTATCGAACCCATTCATAATTTTGAAAACCTGGATTAGATCACCCCTTAGCCTCCTGTCTCGAGTGTGGTCAATTTTAACTCCTTAAGCCTATCCTCGTACGACTTCGACCTAAGAGACGGAATCATCTTCGTTGCTCGTCTTTGAACTCTTTCGATTTTGTCTATATCTTTTCGCATATGCGGATTCCAAAATTGGATCGTGTACTCCAAATGGGGTCTAACTAATGATTTATAAAGAGGAACAATAATATCGCACGATTTGTACTAAAAATTCCTAGCTATAAAACCTACATTTTGTTCGCCTTATTGACCACTGCTGTACTTTGTTTCGCCACTTTTAAATCACCAGTGACTATAACTCCTAAATCTTTTCCCTGCTCTATGCTTGCTAACTCCTTCCCTGACATAGTATACACAAAATTACCGTTACGCAAACCTATATGTAAAATTTTGCACTTATCGACGTTAAATTTCATGTGTCATGTGACTGGCCAATCAACGACTTTATTCATATCTTCTTGGATCTTACCTCTATCTTCGTCATTAATCGCCCTACCACTCAACTTCGTGTCATCCACAAACTTTTTGAAACTGTACTGACCAGGCCGACATCTAAATCGTTAATATATATAAGAAAAAAGCAAGGGGCCCAATACAGTATATATATATATATATATATATATATATATATATATATATATATATACTAGGGGCACTCAATATATTTTGCCCCACCATTTTTTCTTAGCTAAATAATAGGCCATGGGGTTGAAATGTCTTTTGGGCCGTAAGTTTGAACTTTCTACGCTTCACATAACCCGATTTTTCCAGTTTGAACCCCCCTCCTTGTATAAAACTGCTTTTAAACGCCCTTGTATAAAACCATGGTTAATGCAGTTTCGAAAATGGTGTCTGACAGTGATGTGGGTCGTAAACAGAGAGCTGTTATCGAGTTCTTAACCGCAGAGAAGGAAACTGTTGGAAATATTCACAAACGTCTACAAAACGATGAAATTACTGGAGCTAGGAATTAGTGAAGGAAGTGTGAGTACGATAATTCAGCAACTGGGATACTCAAAAAGTTTGTTCCTCGCGAACTGACTGAAGATCACAAAGCCCAAAGAAAAGAAATTGTTTCTGAGTCGTTGGTTCGATACGAGACAGAAGGGGATGACTTCCTTTCACGAATTGTGACTGGGTATGAGACTTGGGTACACCACTTTGAACCTGAAACAAAACGCCAATCCATGGAGTGGCATCACGCAGACTCCACACGCAAGAAAAAGTTCAAAATGGCTCCATCAGCAGGAAAGGTTATGGCCACCATCTTCTGGGATATGAAAGGGGTGATTCTGGTGGACATTATGAAGAAAGAATAAACAATCAACTCAGAAGCATATATTGCTACCCTACAGAGACTCCAGAGACGTATAAAGCGAGTTCGACTGGAGACAAAACTGGAGGACGTCCTTCTTTTGCACGATAACGCAAGACCACACAACAGTTTGCAAACAAGAGAGGCCATCCCAAAAGTGCGCTTGACTGTGTTACCCCACCCTCCATATAGCCCGGATCTGGCACCTTCAGACTTCCATTTGTTTGGGCAAATGAAGGATGCTATACGTGGAAGGAAGTTTCAGAGTGACGATGAGGTTGTTGAGGAGGTTAAGAGGTGGCTCCAGCGGAACCCAGCGAACTTTTACCAGCAAGGAATAAAGGCCTTTGTTTCGAGGTGGAGGAAAGCCGTAGAAAAGGATGGAGACTATGTGGAAAAATAAAAACTTGTAAAAAAGGTATGTAACTACTTGTGTACAAAATTTCTGGAACTTACAAGGAAACTTGGAAAAAAAAAAAAAGGTGGGGAAAATATATTGAGTGGCCCTCGTGTGTGTGTGTATATATATATGTACGAGGGCCACTCAATATATTTTGTATATGTCAATGACATAGTATGTCTGCATATATCACTGCTCTTTTCAGCCATGCTTGCTAATAGCCATATCCCTGCAGAGTTTATGAGGATATCTCTCTTGCTCCTGGTCAAAAATAAGTATGGAGACATTCTGTCCAGCAATAATTACAAGCCTATTGCTGTCGCTTCCTGCTTCTTGAAACTACAAGATAAACTCTTGTTACTCCGATTAAATGATTACCTCTGGACATCTCCTAATCAGTTTGGTTTTAAAAGGTCCCACTCAACTGACCTGTGTATCTATGTACTTAAAGAAACAATATCTAAATACATTGACAGTAATTCAACTATTTATAGCTGTTTCCTAGACATAACTAAGACATATGATAGAGTGAACCACAATATTTTATTTAAAAAACTAGAAGACAGGAAGGTTCTCATGTACATATTAAATTTATTGAAATTTTAGTATTCCCACCAATCTTTTCCCGTTAGGTGGGGTAATGAACTATCCGAGTGTTTTGGCTCCTCTTGCGGGGTGAGACAAGGCTCCTTGCTTTCCCTTATGCTGTTCAATGTGTATATTGACGGATTAATTGCTTCACTTAATGAGGCAACAGTGGGATGTTGTATAGATAACACAAAGATAAATAACTTAGTTTATGCCGATGATATGGTGTTAATACGTCCCCCTGTTAAAGGTCTGGATCGGCTACTAAAAGTCTGCGAAGTGTATTCGCAGAAACATGATATTCTTTTTAATGTTACAAAAGCTCAGGTTATGCAATTTCATCCTAAAAGCTGTAATCAGCCAGCTGACATTAGGTTTAAAATGAAAGGTGCAGTAATTGAGGAAGTACAAGAGTTTAAGTATTTGGGTCAAACTATTACCAGCTCCTTGAGGATTGACTCTGATATAAGAAAACAATCTCGAAGCCTTTGTGCTAAAGCTTGATAAAGGAAAGGTAAATTTATGTTTAGGACGTGTATTTTTCCACGTTGCATTATCCGCCACCTACCACTCTAAAACTAGTATACCATTGCTTATAAAAGTTGGAGTACATTCAAAGCTCCACCCTTACCTTAATAACCAGTGTGTCACATTTGTAATCGAGTGTACGTTTTCTTAAATTTTTCCCCTCTTTAGTTCACTCGCCGAAAGGTCGCCTGAATGAAGTTTATATGAAGCGACTTTGGATCTAGAACAGCGGTTCTGAACCTGGGGCACCCGTACTCCAAGGGGTGCGTGAGGGAATCTTAAGGGTTACGCGACGGGGTCCTGAAAATATAACCCTTTTAATTTTATATACGATTAACACGGTCGTAAAGAAATTAAAATCCTCTGTGCCTCTCAAAAATCCAGAAAATTCCTTGAAAGAGTTCAAGGGGTACAGAAGAAGAAAAAGGTTCAGAGCCGCTGATCTAGAATATTAATTTACAAAGTGTTGACAAAAATAAATAGACACGTCCACAATTGTCCTCAAGAATAAATGGCAAAGCTCATCAGTGGAATGCCAGAACGTGTGTCAGTTTTACATTATGGAAAGGGGAAATCAACATGATTCTAAATATATTCATTCAAGGAATCTGTTATTATTTATTAACTTTTAGTGTCAAATAAAAAACTATGGAAATTTTTTTATTGTTGAATAAAAACTATGGAAAACCGAAGGTGTTTATTTACTTTTGTCAACGTTCCGCACAACGCCTGAAACGCTCTATACTTTTCGATTCTGCTATTCATTTCTTTCATCAAAATATACGTAAATAATAAGATGCAAAAAAAAAGTTTACTAACTTCCCAATATATATATATCTATATACAGGGCCTATCAGAGGGGAGACTAGGAGGGCCATTTGGCCTGGGCCTCAAGCTTAAGGGGGGCCTCAAATTTAGAAGCTTTCAGGTTTTAATATAATGTTTTGCAGTGAAAGTAATAATTGGGTTTAGCTATGGGCCTCAAAAGCTGGAAGTGGCCCGGGCCCCTCTGGACCTCTGAGAAGGCCTGTATATATATATATATATATATATATATACCGTAAAATTCCGTGTATAAGTCGATGTTTAAAGCCTTAAAAAATATCTTTAAATTTTAGGGGCGACTTATACAACAAGTATGAAATCAGAACCTTAATCCAAGAGAGGTAAACTGGTGCACATGATCAAGGATGAGCTCAAATACAGATATTGAATTACACTTTATTTATTAAAAACACAGTTAAAAGGTTAAAAGACAATAAAAAACTTTAAAAATTTAGTTAGGATTAGGATCAAGGTCGCCATATGTATCTGAATCTGAATTGGAATCGCTTAAATTGTTTACTGCATCTTCTTCGTTATCACTATCTCTCCACAACAAATCTTCCATCCCATCCATTTGATTACTAATCCCACATTTTTTGAATGATTTTTGAACAATTTCAATTCCAATGGCTTCCCAAGAATTTATCACAAATCTGCATAAAGCATCTAGCGATGGGGCACGCATATTACCACCTTTTGTGAAAGACTTTTCGCCCTCAGCCATCCAGGTATTCCATTGCATACGCATTTTGTCCTTAAATGGCTTATTGATGCATACATCAAGAGATTGAAGCACAGACGTTAGACCTCCAGGAATAACAACAGATTCAGTTTTATTGCTCTGTAAATGTTTTTTAACACTCTGTTAAATGGCTTCGAAATGCATCCCATACTAACATTGATTTTTCACGCAATCCGCCTGGGCGCCGATTCCATACATTTTCAATCCATAAATGAATTCCATTTTCATCCATCCATCCTTTTTCATTAACGTGAACAAACACGCCTGCTGGAAACTTCAATGGTGGCATTGTCTTTCTTTTAAAAATCACCATTGGTTTCAACTTTGTGCCATCAGCAAGGCAACTTAATACCACAGTAAATTTTGTTTTCTCATGTCCTGTACTTTTTATTAAAACTGTCTTGGAACCTTTAGAGTGTACTGTTCCATTTGATAGCATATCAAAAAGGCATGGAGTCTCATCCATGTTACCAATCTGACTTAGCTGGAAATTTTGCTGTTTTCTCAGTCCAATAATAAACCTGTGGAAATTTACAATTTTATTCTCTAGGTCACTAGGTAATTTTTGTGCAATCTTAGTTTTCTGCCGTAAAACTAAATTCTTCCTATTCATAAAACGATCACACCAACTCACTGTTGCCCTAAAGTCTTCACTTTCATCCGGGTGTGATCGGGCCCACTTAAGTGCCTGCATACGTGTGCTAGGTCACGTTACAGCTAACCCAATTTCACGATTTTCATTTATCCAATCTGCTAAGTAATCCTCTAATGCAGGCCATTGACAAGCTTTGCCTCGTAACGCACATTTAGACTTTGGCATTTCACTTAAAACACATTGATTCTTTTTCCAGTCTCGCACTAACTTTTCATTAATTCCAAATTTTCTTGCTGCAGCACTGTTATTTGTCTCACATGCATAAGCAATTACTTTCAGTTTAAAGCCAGCATCATACTTCATTCGCTTTGACGGAGGCTCCATAGCGGTAAAATTATGGGTAAACTAATGCGGTAAGGCGGTGGCAGTAAACTGATGCAGCAGCAGCGGTAAACTAAACTTGTAAACTTGGTTGGTCGGTTGGTTAGTGGAGGAGTGGGGGATCGACTTATACAAAGGATATATCTTGAAACACGAATTTCTTAACCAAAATCTTGGGTCGACTTATACACCACGTCGACTTGTACACCGAATTTTACGGTATATATATATATATATATATATATATATATATACTTTCTTGTGTAAGTTTATTTCTAATGCTAATAATAGTAAAATTTGGCTAATTTAAACACTTATTTTATTTTAGAATATATTTATTATTATTATTATACACTCTACAGTCATATTAAACACATTTAGTACTTAGTGGGTCCTCTTTTGGCCTTAATTAAGGCAGCAACCCGTCTCGGCATACTTTCTATACAGGCTTTGCATCTGGCCTGTATCTCAGGATCACGGTTCCAAACGGCAATTATTCGTTCTATTAACTGTATTCGAGTTGTTATTTCCTCGCCTTTCAGTCTACGCTTTACTATTTCCCATAAGTTTTCGATAGGGTTCATATCCGGAGAATTTCCTGGCCAATCCACGAGAGGAATATTCTTTGCAACCAGAAAACTTTTAACTGACTTTGCAGTGTGGCATGGGGCCGAATCTTGCATAAAATGGAATGGCTCACCATTTAGAAACCAGCCGGCGATCTGTGGAATAAGTCTTGTTTCCAAAACCTTTCGGTATTGGTCCTGCCTTATAGTACCATCAACAATGTAAATTCGTCCAGTACCTTTACCGCTTATCACTGCCCATATCATGACAGATGTTGGATGCTTAACCGTACTTACGACACAGTCTGGATGATATTCCTCACCAACACGTCGCCTAACGTACTGTGATTTATCAGACATGACTTGGAATGTGGATTTTTCACTGAAACACACATGCAAATGAAAAGAGAAGGAAATGATTGCAACCAAAATGAATGTGCCTTGTCATACAAATATCAAGATAATACATTTTACTCAAAATAAGCAAGATCAGTAAAATATTGTGACTTACCGATTTCCAGTCATCTACAGTGAACTTTGAGTAGTATTTAGCCCATTTTAAGCGTTTTGTGATCATTGTTGGAGTCAAATTTGGCGTTTTCCTTGGCCGGCGACTACTCACTCCCTGGCACGCCTTCTTAAGGTCATTGTCGAAATGTTGATGTTTTCCTTCTCCAGCTCCAATTTAAGTTTGTTAGTAGTGCTTCTTCTATTATTTACTAGTTTCTTTTCAATGCATCTGTCAGCTCTAGGTGTAGTTATCCTTTTCCGACCACATTTACCCTTTCTTTTTGGAGTCAGCTCTGGATTATCTCCTTCAACTTTAATTTTTGATGCGATCTTGTCAACACTCGCACGTAGGGTTGCCAACTCCATGAAGTTTGAATAAAGGACAAGAACATCAATTCCAATATACTGTCTACAGGGTCAGGGAAAGAAGTAAAATTTTATTTATAATTTATTACAATTTATACTGCATGCTTTTTTATTGCATATTTTTTTAAAGGAAATATTTGTATTGATATACAGATATTGACCCATTGAGTCATGCATTAACAAAATTTATGGTAACTTGATATTTATTTATTTTTAAATTTATACTTTTCTTGAATTTTTGCAGACTTCAGTAAAAGAGTATCATTTTTTATTTTTTCCGCAAAACCCAAACAATTATCCTTTAAATTGAAATAAACAAAAAGCTCACTTTTTACTAGTTCAACCGAACATCGGTTTCTATCATCATGCCATTTAGCGTTCAGCACACTAAAAATTCTTTCGCAATATGCAGATGTTCCAGAAATAGATAAAACTTATAAAATGTTACTCGACTTAAGACTTTATAATTATTTCCTTTTAAACAAAAGTTTTGTTACAAAACTGTTGTTTGGAACAAGATTGTTATCAGAAAAGGACAAATGGCGTCCTTTCCGAACTCAAGAAAGGACAAGGACAAAAATCTACAAAAAAGGACTGTCCTTTTCAAAAAAGGACGGTTGGCAACCCTACTCGCACGTGACACATTCAGTTCTCGGGCTATTTTTCTGTGAGACTAATCAGTTGCAGTCAGCAGCGAGAGCATTCTACCTTTCTTCTTTGGCGATAGATCACAGTTCTTACCCATGTTGGGTAGCCTACAGTACATAAAAGTTATTCCTGTAAAGAAACACTGATTTAATAAAAAGAATCACAATACGTTGCTGAGAAACAATATCATATGGGTGTATGAGTGCATATTCCACGTACAATGGTTTAAATATAATAACTTATCATTAACTTAACAGACACTTAACGCACCTGACCACTTGACACAACCTTCCACGTTCACAGCTGAAACACTACTGAACCCACTTTTCACATATTCCCCTCCCCCTACTCCCCAAATTAACCCCTATCCCCAGTTTCTGTTATTCAGGTAGAGAACACTACATGTGTTAACAATTTGGAATACTGTTTGCATACTTAAAAGGTTATAATTTAAACTAAAAACACCATATTATAATGAAAATGTGTTTTTCAAGGGGTGGCTCTAATAATTTGATCACCCTCTGTGTGTGTATATATATATATATATATATATATATATATATACATATAAACGTATGAGTACGTGCAGTTTTTGCAAAACTGGAAGCAAAACCTCGGTTAACCTAAGTTTTGCTTCCGCTCGAATTGTTCATTCTGTTGGTGAAACTTGTTGCTGTACCTTAGACCTAAAGCTTAACGTTGAATCCAAACCACGACCCATCACGGGTGGTCAGAAATTACAAAGTCCTCGCCAGGACTCGATCTCACGCTCAGCAGTCCAGCGTCTTAACCACTAGGCTACCCAGGGTACCCATTTATCTATCAACCAATTTTTATTGTATGGAAGGATGAACAACTGGGTTTACTGCCGTCACTGAGACTCAAATCTGAGGCCGGTGGAATCGTAGTCAGCGATACAAACCAGTACCCTATATTTCACGATATATATATTATATATATATATGTTATACGCGATATTGATATACGAGATATTGAAAATGAAATAAATAGATAAATGTTATACACAAGCACACCCCCCTTCTTAAATATCCTACAAGAGCAGGCGCTCGTCTTCATCTCAGTGATTGACGGGCGAATCTGCCTAATCTTTTCTAAGTCCTCAAGCACACACCCGAAATATGAAATATGATGTTAAAAACAGCCATTCATTTTAACCAAAGAGCGCCCAGACGAACTTTCGCGACAGCATACGCTCGCTGGTCGCATGTTAGCCTTCCAAGCGAACACCTCGCATCCGTCTCGAGTTTCAGGATGGGAACCTTGACTGTGAGAACTAAACATTCTTTTGGTCTCAAGGTGACTCACCTTTCTGACGTATGTGAGAATGGATTCCTTTCTTATATAAGGAGGAGTCCAGCCATTGAAAGACAGATCTTTGATCAGGTCCAAGAGATTGAGATCCAGCTCTCGGTCTCCGCGGGTAACGAGGCGCGAGTTGCCTCGTATGCATAGCTAAGCTTGCGCGACTTCAGAAAGGACTACGGTTAGTCTGAGAAAGGAGTCGTTGGGCGCGGTAGCGTGGAGCGAGTTACCCCGAATGTCATTGGTGTGCTTTACAGCGGTCCTAGAACGAGCACAGGGGTTGTTTCAAGAAGAAGGCCGTCCAGTTTTTCACAGTAACGTAATTTAAACCCCGGGTGAAGGGCGAATTTCACCTCGAATAAGGACTAAGCTTTATATCAGAATATCGGAACTGATACTGACTGAAGGAAACGCCGGCAGACTTAATTCATTTATTTCATCGTTACCTTAATTGTCACTCATAGACTTAAGAACAATTCACTTATAGCCCGGTGAACTTACTTTAAAATATAACCTTGTGAACTTAAAAGATAAGCAAATTATTATAAACTTTCGCCTGTAATCCATTTACTTGAATTTAATTAAAGTGCCTAAAGTTCACTCTCAGTTAATCCCATCACAATTAATCCAAACTCGACGAGTGAAACAAGGGCTAAGGAAAGTTCCCGGATTACGCAAGTGACCAAGGGGTCAGCGCACTCTGTTTAAAGGAGTAATCTGTTATGTCCGGTGGGACTAGCCAACCACGAGCCCACCGAGTATAATATATATATATATACAGTATATATATATATATATATATATATATATATATATATATATATATTATTTTTTTCCTTTTTAATATATTTTTCAACTTTTGGACAGATCGGTACGAACAAATTATCCTCTAGCTAAAGCGCCTTATTCAACAGGGTGTTCCATTTAAATGGAACCATGGGGAGTAGGCTAACTAATAATGTTTTTTTTCCAGATTTGTGAGGGTAAACGTAATAAAGGTAATAACAAGGTAATAAAGGTAAGGTAAGGTAATAAAAGTACCAATATCCTTTCCAATCTTTATTACTACCATTTAAAGGAGCTATAAGGAGTAATAAAGATTGGAAAGGCTATTGGTACCTTTATTACATTTATTTACCTTTATTACTTTCATTATCTTACCTTACCTTTTTTACTTTTATTACTTTATTATTACCTTTATTACGTTTATCCTCACAAATATTTAAAAACAAAAAAAAAGACTATTAATTACTCCCTACGGTTCCATTTAAATGGAACACCCTGTACAATACGGGAACACACACAACGCTACTGCCAACCCTTATCCGAGGTGGATTCAGACCCGGACCTCAACATAATGGAGTCGTTATACAGTGGACAACGCTATAAGGGCACCTCCGTTCCCAGCGTTTCCGTTCTTATATCCGTCACGTTCTTATATCCGAATGTGCTAGAAAATGTGTTTATATTGCATGCAAATCGGTAATTTTGTCAAAAAAGGTAAAAAATAGGCAATATGATCTCAGAATGATAAACAAATGTCAATTACGCCAACGTAACTCGCAAAACAAAGAGACAACACACGCGCGATGTACTCAAAGCACAACGGAACTGATTTAACCAATCGTTTAGGAAAAAAATAGTCAGCACACTGTTATGATAGCACGTCACATAGCTCGCATACAACAAATAGACATACAGCACGACACAACACACACACACACATCTCAGGCTGCGGGTGAAAAATTCTCTTGGAAAAGTGGTTTTGGCCCACATTTTGACCGTACTTGGGATCTGAGCGCTTTTATATCCATAGCTGGTGCTCTTATAACCGTCGGATTTTACATAGGCACAAGAACGTGCCCCTGGGATTTCGCTCTTACAAGCGTGTGCTCTTATAAACGTCGCTCCTCCAAGTGTTGTCCACTGTATACTTGCAAAGAGAGACCTACTTTGAATAATTGTAACTCTTTAACGGATTTGTTGTATTTTAAGTAAGTTTTTTAATGCAGGAAGGAGGGGCCAGGGGCAAACGGCCAAAAAAGTGCACCCCCACCATAGAAGAAGAGAGCCAAAATCAAGGTTCAGAGTTGTCGAGATGCCTAGATACTCTGCGTTTCAAAGACTGGAGGTCATAGACAGGGGGAAAGATGGATTGAGGAAGATTGTTCCAAAGTACACCGGTTGAATAGATGAAGGACTGGAAATACCGACTAACCCTTGCGTTAGAGAGTTGGACAGAAAGGAAATAAGAAAGTGTAGACAGTCTGGTGCTGCGTGCTCTCCTTAAAGGAGGAGGCATGCAGTTAGAGAGTTCAGGAGAGCAGTGTCCGTTATGATAGCGATAGTAAAGAGAAAGTGAGGCAACATTGTAGCGAAGAAAGAGAGATTGAAGACTGAGTAAGAGGAGGGGAATTGATGAGACGAAAAGCCTTTGATTCCATTCGGTCAAGTACCGCTGTGTTGGTTGTGAGAAGCATACTCCATACATGGGCGGACAAGACCTCTGTACAGAGACAACAACTGAGTAAGGGTAAAGAACATGCTTAGGAGATACAGCACACCTAACCTCTTAGAAGCTGTTTTAGAAAGAGAGTATACAGTATGTGATCTTTCCAGGGGAGATCACGAGAAAAGGAAACGCCAAGAATGTTAAGAGAAGAGGAAGAATTGAGTTGTGTGTTGTTGAAGGTTAGAGAGTAGTATGGGTGCAAAATGGACGAGTGCAAGAATGTTGCAAGAGGTTATGCAACAAAGGGGGAGGGGAATGTTACAAGGAGTTATGCAACAAGGGGGAGGGAGTTTATGCAATGAAGGGGGAGAGGTTATACAATGAAGGGGAGGGGTTATGCAAGAAATCAGTGCTGCAATGAAGGTGGGGAGCTTCAGGGGGAGAGAAGGGAGGATGACCTCCCCAAACGGGTAACCTTAACCTAAGAGAGGGAGAGAAAGGAGAAGGAGAGGGTCTTTGGGGGAGAAGGTGAGTTGTCCTCACCCCCCAAAGGGAAACCTAACCTAAGCCTTAACCTAAGAAGGAGAGAGGAGAGGAGTTCCTTATTCCACCGGAGTCCATCGCATAATGAGCGTCCAGGGGCCAAGCAGCTGTTATGAAGAAGACCGTGAGTTGCCAGGTACCACTTACTTATTTATTTATATAAGGAGAGTTACGAAGTACTACCATTTTAATTATTTATTTATAGATGAGTTTCCAGAAACTCCTATATAATTTAATTATATACAGGGTTACCAGGCTGCAACATTTATTTTAATTATTTATTTATTAAAGGCAAGAGAAACTTTCTCCTTAAATTGCTCGAACTAATTAAAACACATTATTTATTTAATTAACAATAAAAGAAAAATTCCTGCAAAACAACAGTACACATTTTTCTTATATAAAAGAAAAACAATAATAATTTTCATTAACTTCTCCGAAAGTGTCTATTTACTTTTGCCATTCCTCTGTACACGAGAGAGTTCGAGAGAGTGAGGCGTACTTTCTCTTAGATGTGTACGTAGGTAAAGTGGAATTTTTGGCTCCTTTTGAATAAAAAAAATGTGTGTACATGGCTAAACACACACACACACACACACACACATTATTCTACTTGTTGATCCTGGATGTTTGGTACTATTTTTATATAAGATTGTATTGCATTAGCCCTACGATTTAATTAACATCACAGTCTTATATATAAGCACACCGGACAAAAAATTAGTCACCCCTAATAGCACCGATAGTAGGAAGTTCAAGGTCACACAGAGGGCGCTGATGTAGCATTGGTAAGTGACAAGTAGCGGTGACGTAGCACACAGGATCAGATCTGTTTCGTGAGGTGGTGAAGAACAAAGTGTGTGTTGGATATAGTCTGCAAAATGGGTCGTGAGGCAGACGTTACTCAGTGGCAAAAAGGAGCCATCGTGTTTGGCAGAGCCCACGGACACAAAATGTCTGAAGTAGCCCAATTTGTTGGTGTGTCAACGCGTACTGTCCAGCGAGTTTACAAAGAGTGGTGTAGTTCGCAATCAACTGACAATCGACGGCGTAACTGTGGCCGGAAAACAATTCTCGACAATAGGGGCCGCCGCCATGTTTCTCGTCTAGTAACTGCAAATCGTTTTCAAACCAGAGAACAATTGCTCCAAGAAACCAATGAGGTTCTCCAGCGACCAATTTCCGAACGGACATTGCGACGAGAACTGCATGCGATGGACATCTGGAGCAGGGTACCACGGAAGAGGCCGCTGTTAACAGCAAGTCACAAATTGGCACGTTATAAATGGACTCAGAGGCACAAAAACTGGACTGCGGCAGATTGGAAACGTGTAATTTGGTCCGATGAGTCCCGTTTTTGTTTGTTCTCCAATGATGGGAGGCGACGAGTACATCGCAGGTCCAATGAAGCCTTTAATCCTGAATGCGTCGAAGGTGTTGTTCAGGCTGGAAACAGAAAGTGAAGCGCAGGAATAGACACCCACGGACTCTGGCGGAACTTCGGGACCGGCTGATGAACGAGTGGCAGCAAATCGATGTTCAGTACATGCACAACCTCGTAGAGTCTCTGCCTCGCCTGATTCGTGCGGTTATCAAGGCCAGAGGCGCCATCACACGTTATTAGGTACATTCTGAGAGGGGTGACAAATATACAATGAAAATAGTTAATTCTAAGCAAAACTTGAACGAAGAATATGGGGTTGTTTGTGGTGGGTTTGTGTGCACTAAAAACCTATAAGAAATACGAACGAAGAATATGGGGATGTTTGTGGTGGGTATGTGTGCACTAAATGCCTAAGACCTAAGATATACACGTCTACTGAGAAGTCTATTATTTTTATAAAGAAATTTCAACGAAATCAAGAAGAGGATTCCTTTATTCATTTATTTTCAATTAAAATTAATTCGTACCTTCACACTAGTATATTTAATTAACAATACAAGAAAAATGCATGCAATATAATAATTACACACTATATATATTATATATATATACATTCTCATATAATAAAATTTTAACAGTGTCTATTTACTTTTGTCGGGGAGAAAGCGTGTAACTATCAACTATCAAAATGGTCAAAGCGGATACACTGGAATGTAGTTTGATCACATCTCGTCTCAAAGACCCGGATTTTCCACTGCTGACTTCACATATTATTATTGTCATTGTTATTATTATAATGAAGTTAAAAACTTAATTTTAAGTTCCATTATATTTATACAGAAAGAGAGAGAGAGAGAGAGAGAGAGAGAGAGAGAGAGGAGAGAGAGAGAGAGAGAGAGAGACTATTTACTTTTGTCATTCCTCTGTGTATGAATATATATATATATATATATATATATATATACAAGATGTGTCTTCTCAATTTCGTATGTTTTTTTTCGTTCATCTTAATATTCATTTATTCTTTACAGTATACTAAATTTGACAATAAACATTTCAAATATTCTATAAGAATAATATTCATTTTACCTATAATTCGAAAGACAAGGATGGCATTCGTTAAAACAACTCTTTTTATTCGAGGAAGGGCAGAAGACTCTACGGCATAAACTCGAAACAGGTGAATCGCCGACCAAAAAGGTTAACTGCAAAGGTTTATTTGACCTACATATCGTCTTCAAACTGGTTTTCGTCTCACTTCATTTCAAATATTGTTTTGATTATTGCCATTATTATTGAAGTTAAAAACAACTTAAATATATGTACATAAGCATCACGTGATTGTTTTCCATGAACAAATTATTTTTAGGCTAAATTAGCTTTTGATTAAGTAATGAATTTCCTTATCATATTCCCATATGCAGCAATATATATATATATATATATATATATATATATATGATGAATAAAACCACGAAGGAATGGAAACACAGAATGGTACTCAAGCGCTTTCGTCTAATGATATCCTCAGGAACACTGAAGTACATAAAGTTACAGCCTATATATAGATTACAGAAAAAAAAATATATACAATAAACGGAGAAATAAAAATAAAAATTAAACATTAAAGGATTGTGGGAGGAGCATAAAAATTTGTAAGGAAAAAACTACCGATGTTTTAGCACTGCTCTAATCCAACACAAGATCAAATGAATTGTTTTCAATCAATGTTATAGTTAATTAAAAAAAATAAATTGAAAAATAAAAATAAAAATAAAACTTATAAGAGGAGCATACAAATTTATACTGGAAATCTGCCCAGGTTTTAGCACTCTGCCCTTCTTGTCTAAGTTCGATGTATATAAAAATAAATTGAAAAATAAAAGTTATTAGAGTAGCATACAAGTTTACCAAAGGTTTAGCGTTCTACCCTTCTTATCTAAATCCGTTCTGAAGGAATTCAAAACATCAGGATCGAGTTGAAAAAGACCTTTGCTTATGTTGAAGTTATTTGTAAGTTGGATAATGGCAGACTCAAGAATATTTCTATTAACGATGTTGCTAGAGTGAAACAAAACTGCAGCATTATTCCAATCAATACAGTGGGATAACTCTGACAAATGGACAAAAAGGGCACTGGACGACTGTCCTGTTCTAACGGAATATTGATGCTGTTTTATACGTGTGTGCAAATCCTTTGCCGTCTGACCTATGTAAAAGGAATCACATTGTTTACAACCAATTTTATAGATAATGCCTGAATTATTGGTAGGGCTATTTTTTACTATACTTTTCACGATATTGTTATATGAAAATACTACATTAATATCCAAAAGTTTAAGTACATTAGCAATGCCTAGAAAGCCCTGGAAAAATGGAAGTACTAAAATATTCTTTGACAAAGTACGAGTGTTATTATTCACACGATAGAAAGTTCGTTTTGCCTTGTTGAGACAAGATTCCATAAACGCAGATGGATAACATAGATCACTTCCAATACCGTTGATTTTTTCCAATTCGGCATCGATGTATTCCGGACTGGCGATCCTAAGGGCGCGGAGAAACATTGAAGAAAAAATAGCCTTCTTAGTGGGGGTGTCATGTCCCGAGTAAAAGTGTACGTAGGACAAATTGTTTTTTTTTTTCCGATAGATACTAAACTTAAAACCTGGGCTTTCCCTATGTACACGCACATCCAAAAACGGGATTGAGTTGTCTTGTTCCACTTCTAAAGTAAACTTAATGGAGGGGACTTGATCATTTAACTGAAGGAGGAAGCCATCCAGGTCACGATTCATGGGCCAGATACACAAAATATCGTCGACGTACCGCAACCATGGGATGCCAACCCCCAGAATTCTCGGAATGTAAGTAATTTCGAAAAACTCCATATAAATATTGGAGAGGAGGGGCGACAAGGGGTTGCCCATGGCCATCCCAAAAACTTGTTGATAATACCCGTTATTGAAAGTGAATTTACAGTCTTTGATGCAAAGCTCGGTGGGCTCTATTACTTATAAACTCTCCAAATGGCTTGTCAAAGTCTTGGCCCCCATTCTTGGAACTATCTCTGATTCACATGTAAAAAATTCCTTGGATCTTACTGAAAAATTGAATAATGCAAGAACTAAAACCAACGATAGATTGATAAGTTTTGACGTTTGTTCATTGTTTACAAAAGTGCCGATTGACGATGTGCTTGACTTTCTCTCCCGAGAATTACATAAGTATGACCTGCCACTACCTGCACACATTGTTTTGGAACTTATTAAGCTTTGCATCAAAGACTGTAAATTCACGTTCAATAACGAGTATTATCAACAGTTCACGATTGAAAAGCTCAGGTCAGTAAGAATAAACCCTCGATTGGAAAGGAGTTTTTATAAACTTGTATTTAATAATGATGTTGTGGCTAACGATGACCTCTTTGTGCGTGCTTTTGAATGTATTCTAGCCGTGTTTAAAGATAACTTGCCAACCGAATGTAAAGTGGGCACAAAAATAGTATTGAACGATATGAAGGCTATTTACATCGAGTATAGGTATCTCTATAACTTTAGCGATGAAATAATGTTAAATCGTATTTACTGCTTAGTACAAAGCAATAAATGTGACTGTAAAATCGATTACGTGCGAGTTTAATGTTTTAGTTAAGCGCAGTAGAATATAAAGTGTAGGTATTTTGATGTATATTTATTTTCACTATATTTAATTGTTTAATATAATTGTTTATATATATATTTCTCCTGTACTGTTATATTGATGGTTATACTCCATCGTTTTGTATTATATTATTTCTTCTACTATTATTATTTTTATTTTATTTTTTTGATCACATATATTCCCTCGTTTGTATAGGATTGTATATTTATTTTCTATATATTTCATGAAATTGATTCTAATAATTCGTCTAAATAAACAGAATGATGTAATGGTGTTTTATTTAATTCTTTTGGTTTTATATATAAACGATATTATTATTTAATTATATGTATACCAAATGGCTGATTACGCATTCTAAACCGACTGACGGATTTCTAAGCCACCTGTCAAGAATATATGCTTTAATTAAATAAATAGCGCATTCTGGCAACTCAACTCTAATAATGTACACTTGAACAAGCCATTAATTCTTCTAAGTCAGATTAAGCCTTCTAAAGTAACTGGCTGATTTACACCTTTTAAGACAGCGAGTGTTCAGTTGAACTCTCATTATGCGTCTGCCTGGAGCCAGGCGAACACCCCTCTCTCTCCTTCTTAGGTTAAGGCTTAAGTTAGGTTTCCCTTTAGGGGATGAAAACATCCCACTTCTCCCCCAAAGATCCCTCCCCTCCCCCCTTTGCTCAACATTGCATTGCAACATTCTTGCACTCGACCATTTTGCCCCCATACTACTTAAGAGGATAGCCGTGTGGAAGATTGTGACGAGTAGACAGATGGAGGAACTGAGTTTTTGAGGCACTGAAAGCCAAAAAGTTTTCTCTGCACCAATCAGAGATAGCAGGAAAATCAGAGGTCAGATGTTCCACAGCCGTATAACGCGAATCATGGAGTGACTGTTGAGAGGGACGCTTTGGGAAGCGGGTGGAGAAGTGAATAGTGGAATAGGAGTGGTGTAATAGGAACACCACTGTTGATAGCTTTAGGAGAAGAACAGTGGCCATCTACAACCGAAGTTATAGATCAGCCAGAAAGAAAATTAGAGATGAAGGCACAGATGGAAGGATAGAAACCGAAAAAGGGCAGTTTGGAAATTAAAGATTTGTGCCAGACTCCATCAAAAGTTTTTGATATGTCCAGCGCAATAGCAAAAGTTTCACCGAAATCCCGAAAGGAGGATGACCAAGAGTCAGAGAGAGATGCAAGAATATCGCTAATAGAGCGTCCCTTGCGGAACCCATACTGACGATCTGAAAAAAATTTGTGAGAAGAGAAGTGTTTAAGAATCTTCCTATGAAGGATAGATTCAAAAAGTTTAGAAAGGCAAAAAATCAAAGCATTTGGACTGTAGTTGAAGGGTTGAGAGCGGTCACCCTTCTTTGGGACCAGCTGAATGAAAGTGAACTTCCTGCAGGCATGAAAAGTACCAGGTGAAAGACAAAGACGAAAGAGTTTGCCTAAGAAGCGTGTCACCACAGAAACACAGTTCTTAAGAACAACAGGAGGAACACCATCAACACCGCACGCCTTCCTAGAGTTCACCGCAGATAGGGCAGAAAGAACATCTTTAGAAGAGATTCTAATTTCAGACATAATAAAGTCAGAGGGAGGAGGAGATGGAGGAACAGCACCGGAATCGTGCATAGTTGAGTTGGAAGCGAAAGTTTGAGCGAAGAGTTCAGCTTTGTCAGGAGAAGAGACGGCAACTGAGCCGTCGGAATGGGAAAGAGGAGGGAAAGAAGAGGAAGTAAAGTTGTTGAAGAAGTTCTTAGCTAGATGCCAGAAAGAGCGAGAATAATTAGAATTGGATAGGTTTTCACATTTTTGTCGGATGAAGGAATTTTTGGCTAGTCGAAGAACAGATTTTGCACGATTCCAGGCAGAAATTAAGCTGAGTGAGAGTCAGGAGTTCGATGGCGACGGTACCTTCTGAAAGTCTCCTCTCTGTTGCGGATAGCAGTAGAAGAAGTAGAGTTAAACCAAGGCTTTTTGCATTAGTAGTAGGAATAGAATATGGAATGTATACCTCCATGCCTGAGAGAATCACCTCCTTGATTAGCTATTATTTTTTTCATTTACTATATTTTATAACTGTTAATTATAACTGTTTTAACTTTGTAATGTGTAAATTAGCTCCATTTGGAGCTTTTGAAGAATAGGGACCCCAGCCTTCTTTAGTTAGCTTTATAAGGCTAACTAACGAAAATATCATGACCTAACCTAACCAATCGTCAAGGGCGTACAGTTAGCCTAACGATTGGTTAGGTTAGGTCGTAATATTTTCGTTAGTTAGCCTTATAAGCCTAACTAAAGAAGGCTGGGGTCCCTATTCTTCAATAGCTCCAATTATTTTAAGTTCAATATTTTAATGTTTTGGTCACTGAAGATGAAACCTGATTGTTCCGAAACGTTTGAAATAAAACAAAGTGTTTGCAACCACGCTAGTGTTCCTTTTCGTAATATATATATATATATATATATATAGGGCGTCCCAAAAAAATGTATACACACTTTAACAGCTGATAGCTCAATTGATGTTTCTTTCTTTCCAAGTTAAACCCATTAGAATTAATAATGGCAGTCAGACTAAGCTTTGAACAAAGGAAATTCATTCTAAAATGCTACTGGAAGTGTGAAAACGCAGTTGAAGTGCAAAGACAGTTTAGGAGGGAGTTTCAAACAGATCCACCAACGCGACTTACCATCACTCGAATTAGAGATAAGTTTGAAGCCGATGGAACTCTTCAGAATGTCCACAAGAAGCGTTCCGGAAGACCACGGACATCGACAATCCCCACAAAGCAAGAAAGAGTACTGGAAACGTATCACCAAAGTCCAAGAAAATCTGTGCGGCAAGCGAGTCGTGAGGTAGGAATTTCAGAATCGTCTGTCCAACGCATTTTGAAGCGCTGTCAATGGAAAAGTTACATTCCAAATTAGTCCATGCTATTAATGAAGATGATCCGGACCGAAGAGTGGAGTATTGCGAGTGGTACTTGGCACGATGTGGATGTGGATTGGACGAAGGGGTTTCGTAGAATACCCTCCGCGTTCACCAGACCTCACACCACTAGACTTTTTTTTATGGGGATACTTAAAAGACAAAGTCTACGCTATAAAACCTGCAACAGTCGCTGAATTGAGAGCAGCCATTGAACGAGAATGCACACAAATACCAAACGAAATGTTTCGTGATGTTTGCGATTCCATTGCTTCGCGTTATCAGCAGTGCCTGGACCAGAACGGACGTCAGTTTGAAAACAGGCGTTGACAAAACAATTAAATAATGTCTGTAGATTCTATTACATTTTGAAAATGAAATGTATTTTAATAAACACTGCCTTTATAAGTATTTAAAGTGTGTATACATTTTTTTGGGACGCCCTGTATATATATATATATATATATATGTTAAGCGTAATGTGGATAGTTGCCTAATGTTGACATTATGCAAGATATTGCCTAATGTTGGTATTAGAAGTTTCCACATTACGCATAAAATATGTAACCTTACCTAACCTAACTTAACATTAGGTTAGGTTAGGTAATAAGTTATGTTACCCGTATGAACATCAGACAGTTAGGCAATAGCTTGCATAATGTCAACATTAGGCAACTATCCACATTACGCGTAACATATATATATATATATATATATATATATATATATATATATTATAAATGTGGTAAATGGAAGATGAATGGGAAGAAAATGTAGTCATTATTATGTTGGGCAATATCTGGTCCTAAGGTAATTTTAGATTTCCTTTTGAAATTGCTGTATTTTTTTTGTTTTTTCAGATTTTATCATAATGACCAACTTTCTTTTCAGGGCATTATTATTTTTAAATAGTTCCTTGTCATCAATTTGATTTTTTTCCCCAAGAAATTCTAAAATTTTTTTGAAAGTTTTTTTTCTTTAGCCGTTTCATTTAAGATCTCAAAATACGGAGCTTTACCTCAAGGACTTTCTATTAAGATTTGTATTTCATAATCCCAATATCGCCATTAAAAATCTTTTTTTCGAAGTTTTAATTAGGATTTTTACCTCATAGTCTTTAAGCAGGAACTTTAAGATCTCTTTTCTAGAATATTTCTGTAACAAATTTTCAAATCTTATAAAATTTTTGACGATGGTCGCTCAATAATTTTATTAGTAATTCCTATATGTGTATTTCCCATGAAAATTATGGTTATTTCTCAACATAGTTGCCTTCTACACGAAGCTTTGCCACTTGCTGACTAGTTTCTGGATCCCGTCAAAAGAATTGTAGATCACCTATGCTACCATTCTTGCACTGCTACCTGCACTTCACTGTCATCATAAAAGTTTTCGTAATGTGTGGAACCCGAAAGTAGATAAGGTGACAGAAACCAACGACGAATTCGGGTTGGGGTTTGTCTCCAGAGTGAAAATTCACTTCATACTTATTGACTGGCCCTCATGTTCAGACCTCTGAAAGAAATAATTAACCCACTTTGTTTTCGGGCAAATATCCACTATTCTTTTGATACGATGACACACGGACGACATTGAAGGATAATATCACTATAAATTTCCAATAAAGCATAAACCATGCAGTTTGTTGAGAAGCCTACAAGAAAGATTCCTAGTTATTAATTCCCAATCACAAAATATTTTAGTACTCACGTTCGGAATATCGCAATGAAGCGTTGATTACAAACAAAACAAACAACTTTATTTCAGAGTCAACAGGTACAAACATTATACAAGTGGTGCATAGAAAGTTAAGAGATAGTTGTCTGGAGCAGTGAGTATGTAGGCCAATGAAACACTATAAATAATGAACATACATTTGCCAACGCCACTGCTTCCAGATTTGAGATCTATAAAATATATCAGATACCAGTCCACCAACCATGGCTTCTATTATCTTATTGACTGACTCACCAAGTCTAATGATAAATCTAAATACAAAATTGTGTATGACACTGACACAGTTAGATACCTTATTAACTACAAACAACATACTGGCACTAGAAGGAGTACCATTTATAAATCTAGAAGTTCTTAATAAACTCTTAAAAATGTTATTTCAAGCAACATACATCATTCTCATATTATACATCCAGTAGTTCCGTCAGAAATGAGTTGTAAACATTGTGGTATAAAAAGTTTTGAATAAGATCATCTTAACATCTACGTAATGTACACATATGAAATTTTCTAATCAAGTATTTTTCCCTAAGCAATTGTCTACATTGCCTTAGAATGTCATAGTCATCTGAAAGACCATCAGTCAGTATGCGGCCCAAATACTTAGTGTGGGTCACTTCTGATAGTACCATACCATTCAAGTGAAATTTAGGAAATTTTATATACTTGTAGCCCTTGGTTCTTATAATCATAATATGACTTTTAGTAGGGTTATATTTTGTCATTATCCTTCCTAACCCTTTCATAAATTTTCAGAAGTGTGCTGAGCCCTTTTACAGGTGGAGAATAAGAACTACATCATCTGTATACATCAGCTGATGAACAGCCATTGTACCAAGATAGGAGCCTATTTTACAAGTGTTCAGTATAACAGATAGATTATCCATATAACTTGAATAAGTAGGGAGATGACATCCCTCCCTGCCTGATATCATTGACTACACCCATCTTACAGTAATTTTCTGGTGATTATACCAGAATATTAATATACGGACGGAATAACCAGGTTCATTACAATTCAAAATTTCATAAATAATTTGTCATGATTAACACGATCAAATGCCTTAGAGGCATCCAAGAACACAAAAATACATTACCATTTAAAATTTGGTATTTACAGACCATCTCTTTTAAGACATACTCGTACTGTATGACATATATGTCAGTATCATGTTTCTCTTTAAATCAAACTGGCTATCACTACTCACTAGTATACAGGTAACACTGAAATCTTTATGAAGTATATATTTAAATACCTTAGACATAATACTGGCCAAAGATATTGGCCTATAGTTGTTTTTACTATGGATTTTACCCTTTTTATCTCTTATTACTGGCACTAAAACAGCTGGTAACAGTGTATCTGGTAAAACACCATGTATCAGTAAACAAGTAAAGCACATGAGCAAAGGCAGTAATGTATCACTACTAAATTTCAGATGTTCAGCAGAAATACCGTCAATATCACGTGATTTGTTACAATCTAAACATTTTATGGCCTGTTTAGTCTCAAATACACTTAGTTTTATGTCTGGTCTATAGGTAGCATCACAATTAATATTATTGCTCCTATGTACAGAATTGAAGAGCAAGTGTAGTTTACGTCCCCCTGACGCAAAAGGGGACACAAACTACACAACGATCTTTAGGAGATATTTTTTAAATGAATCCATCAAATAAAACGTTAAAACTAACGAAAATATTACGACTTAACCTTACCAATCGTCAATTATATATATATATATTATATATATATATTATATATATATATATATATATATAATATATTATATGTATATATATATATAATATATATCGGGTGGCCACAAAAAACTTTACTTAATTCAAAGTTTAATAACTGCAACAATTCAAAACTTATGCGAATGAGCTTTGGCACACATTAACAGATGGTTATAATCTATAATTGCTGGAATTTTCAAATATGTAGGTTCTATAGTTTTATTACAGTGAACAATTTAAAAGCATATGTCTAAAAATAGCATGCCGAAGAAAATGAATTTGAACTTAACAAAATTTACTTAAACAAATGGTCAATGTGACCACCTCCCTGTTGGTAAACTGCCCTCAATCGCTTCTTCCACGAGGAGATGCACTTTCGAACCTTATCTAAGGTGATATCCTCCCATGCTCTACTGATTTTCTCCTTAAGTTCATCTTCGGTGAATTTGTCTTTCTGGCTGCCGTAAACCTTCACCATGAGGGAATCCCATACTGAATAGTCCATCGGATTACAGGTGGGAGACTGAGGCGGCCATTCATCCTTTTTGATGAAATTAGGGGTCTCTTGCTCTAGATGATTTTGGGTCGCTCGGCTTGTATGGGCGGGTGCCCCATCTTCCTGGAAAATGTAGGCCTCATCAGGATACAGTTGACGACAATCAGGAAGTAACCCATTATCTAACAGGTTGATGTAGCGCTCAGAGTTAACTTTAGTTTCGTTTGTGGCAATAAAATGAATTCGTGTTTTCCCCTTCCATGAAATTCCCGCCGATACCATTACTTTTCTGCTGAATCGTGAGGTTTCATGATAAAGCCTGGAGGGAGGAATGTCCTTTTTCCTTGAACCATAAACCCTGTCATTTTGCCTGTTTGGCCACCTCCAACGTGAAATCCTTTTCGTCTGTAAACACAACTTTTTGCACGTCTTCAGCTGAGTAGCGTTCATATAGGGATTTACAGCGGGTCTTTCTACGCTGTCTTACATTCTGATCACGCCGAGAAACTCGAATTCTCTTGTAGGCCTTCAATTTCAAACGTTTTACAATCCCTTGTACAGAGGAGCGAGAAATCCCAAGGTCGTACGCAATCTGTCTCTGGGAGCGATGAGTTCCTGGTGTATTCTCCTGGGATTGAATCAGTTCCTCCACGGCAGCCTTATTTTCTTCTGTTGAAACACTTTTGGGCCTGCCGCTGCCGGGTTTTCTAGCTGTTGATCCAGTATCCTTTATCTTTCTTATTAAGTTATAAACACTTTGACGAGTCCAGTTCTTTGCGGGGAATTCTCGGACAATCCTATTTCCATTCCAACCTTTTTCCTTGACACATGCTTCTATGATGGCTTTATCACTTTTACTTAACGTCATGCTGGCGGGGTTTTAGCGGAAAAATAAAAGAAAGCAAATTCACATTAGGTTTAGCCTACGCCAGCGCGCGTGTCATACTACGCTACATTAGGTTTAGCCTACGCTAGCGCACGTACGTGTCAGATGCACACCAGGCATGCTATTTTTAGACATATGCTTTTAAATTGTTCACTGTAACAAAACTATAGAACCTACATATTTGAAAATTCCAGCAATTATAGATTATATGCATCTGTTAATGTGTACAAAATCTCAATCGCATAAGTTTTGAATTGTTGCAGTTATTAAACTTTCAATTAAGTAAAGTTTTTTTGTGGCCACCCGATATATATATGGGATGAATCTCACAATTAAACACGTGAAATGAATGAATGCTGCAAACCCACAAGGAAAAAGAAAAACGATTCCAAGGTCTTTCGTATATTCAGAGCTACACCTCGTCAGGGAATGAAGAGAGAAGGCAAGATGCTCATAAATATATACAACGTAGCGGAAACCAAACCAGTTAGCACATACTTAACAAGAGTTAATGAGAGGCAAAAGGAATTTTAACAAGATATTGTCAATTTTATACATTCCCGCACTGTTATTGAAATTGTTTTTAAAATGGATAAATGCACATTGTAGAATATTTCTTTCTATTATATCTCTGTTTTCAACAAGCGCTTTAAAACTATCCCACTTGATGCTGTGATTGCATCTATATATATGGTAAAACAAAGCATTGGAATTAATAGCTGTTCCACACGCATATTTATGCTGTTTTACCCTAATATCTAACGTTTTACCCGTTTGGCCTATATATACTGAGTTACATTGTGTACATCCGATTGAATAGACACAACCAACAACATTATCCGGACTATTCTTTATTAGGCGTGATTTAACAGTATTATTATACTTAAGGACTACATTGATGCCAATTGCTTTAAGTAAAGTCGGAAGATATTGAAAATTAACAGGGTAAGGTAAGCTAAGGATATTTTTACGTTCAAATTCCTTTACAATTACATTATTATAATACTTATTCTTGGCTTTCCTAAGACAGTTATCTAAAAATGAAGTAGGATAACATAATTTAGTACTAATATTCATGATATTGCATACCTCAGAATCTAAAAATTCAGGAATGACAACTCTCAATGCTCTAAGAAACATAGAGAAAATAGAGGATTTAATCGAGGGATGATGGTCAGAATAAAAATGCACATAAGTTTTATTATTAGTAGGCTTGCGATAGACTTCAAATTTGAACTGATTAGAGCATCTCCAAATTTTTAGATCCAGAAAAGATAGGCTTCCATCTTTTTCTTTTTCAACTGTGAACTTAATGGGAGAGCGCAATGCAATTGCAAATGTTGCAATGCAATATTGATAAATGTTGCAAGATGTTGCAAGAGTGGCATCCCCCTTTTGTTGCAAGGTACCCCATAGTGTCAACCCCCACCCCTTTGTTGCAAGGCACCACCCCCCTAAATGGGGGAGGGGGAATGTTACAAGAGCAACAAGGGTTATGCAACTTGGAGGCGGAGTTCTCCCCCAAGTTGCAATGAACCCCCGCTGGGGAGACCTCTTTGGGGGATAAGTTGGGACGGTCTCACCCCCCAAAGGGTTATACTTAACCTAAGAGAGAGGAGAGAGAGGAGAGGTGTTCGCCTGGCAGGAGCCAAGCGCATATTAAGACTTCAGCCGAGCTGCCGTTGTCTTATAGGGCCCCTAATCAGCCAGTTGGCTTAATCAGCCAGTGCCTACAGGCATCATCAGCCAGTTGGCACAGTGTACATTTCGTTTGGCATGTATACACCCTTCTATACGCCCATTACGTTTATATGCGTTGGGCGACCGTGTTAAACTGTAAGTCTAAGGTGGAATGGGGGCGGGGTCGAGACCCGGCGGCGGTGTTGCGTCCTTCCGCGGTTGCTAGCCAGGGTACCCTAATGATCCTTATTAAACCGTAGGTCTAAGGTGGAGTGTAAACATCCTTCCACGGTTTGTAGGGGCAGGATCCCGTTATTGCAACACTCGATCATGTTGTTTATATCTTTATTTCTCTCTCTCATATATATATATGTATATATATATATATATATACTTCCCCGTTTAAAAGTAGGTCTAAGGAGGAGCGTAAAGCTTCACCAGAATGAACAATTCGGACGGACAGCAAAGGCGAGTCTATATATGTACATTTCTGGAAAAAGTTCATCTAAAAATTCGTGTAAACATCTTTCCACGTAGGTCTAAGGTGGAGTGTAAAGCTTCACCAGAATGAACAATTCGGACGGAAAGCAAAGGTGAGCCTATATATGTACATTTCCGGAAAAAAGTTCATCTAAAAATTCGTGTAAGCGTCTTTGTCAAACTGCATTCATTATCTCACTCTCCGTCTGTCCTAATTCTAATATTACGGTCTTTTTCATCTGTGACAATTAAAACATGTACAGCACAAATGGTTAATTAGAAAGGAATATGGTAAAGGAAGGAAAAAGGTGAAAACGCTATAAACAAGAGCCTTCCTAAACATCTAATTAAACGATGTAATTAGTTGGACAATAGAAGAACATAAATATTTATGGAAAATAATATATATATATATATATATATATATATATATATATATAACACATCGTTCTGAAAATTGCGGAAGCGATAGATAATTTCGACTAAAATCCAATAAATAATCTTCTTTCCGCAGGAGCTTATTTCGAGATCATAAAGATTAAAACTTCACCAGCAATTGAATCGTCGTTTAGTGTATATCTCTGCAAATCATGGTTTTTCTACAACAAAAAAAAATTTAATTACGGGACTATAAAGTCCTTCCATTCTGAACTTTTCTCATATATATACACACACACACGAGGGTAATTCAATAAGTATCCGCACTTTTTAGTTTCACAATTTTATTTTCACATCCGATAGATTATAAACACATCATTCTCAACATAGTCTCCTTGTTTCTCAATACACTTAGTCCAGCGATCTACAAGCTTCCTAATGCCATCACAAAAGAATGTTTTTGGCTGTGTGCGTAGCCAGTCATGCACCGCCTCCTTCAGGTCATCATCGCCTTGGAATCGCTGACTTCTCAAAGCGTCTTTCAGTGGTCCAAACAGGTAAAAATCCGAAGGTGCCAGGTCTGGACTGTAGGCCTGATGGTCGAAAACTTCAAATTTAAGTTCTTGAAGGCATTTTCTAGTCTGTGTAGCGGTATGAGGGCGCGCAACAGAATAACACCTTCCGACAATCTCCCTCTCCGTTTTGTGCGAATTGCTTGCTTTAACTCATTCCAAAGCATGTCAGAACACGATACACTTGTTACTGTAGTTCCACGCTCTAGAATTTAGTATTTAGTCTAGATAATGTTCAAGGATAGGGTCTCGTGTATTCCAAAACAGAGTTAGCATAACTTTACCTGTTGACGGCCGCGCTTTGAACTTCCTTGCAACGGGAGATTGTCAGAACGTGTTATTCTGTTACACGAAAATGCTCTTTATTTTTACTTAACCTTATAGGACCGATGCGTACAATTTGTTGTTACCCTAACGTAAAAATGAACCCCATCATGTTTTAATTATTGTCTGTTTCCATCGTGATTATTTCGACATATATATATATATATATATTATATATATATATAATATATATATCAGGGGCGGCTTCTTAATGAATGCAAAGCATGCACTGCATGCGTAAATAATATACTCAATGAATTGAAAATTATTATTTAAGTTAAAAAAATAAAGTTAAAATTATTATTATTATTATTAATATAATATTGGTTCTATCCTCGGTTACTACATAACTCATAAGAATACCATAAAGGACAAAATACAGCTTATCTAATATGTACTACACTGTAATGCATGTGACTGCATGCGTAAGTAAAATTACCACGAGCCGCCACTGATATATATATATATATATGGTGGAGATTTAATATTTTTCTCGATAATTCAGCACCGCTGTAGGATTTTTAAATTACCAAAACTTTTAAGAATTATCTGCATTTAAATTCATGGCATTTCTCTTGTTGTAGCTTTTCATTTTTACTTAACCTTATAGGACCGATGCGGAACTTGATCGTGTTATAGCTACTTTTGATGAAAGGGGAATAAATGATATGGATGCTTCTCCGCACAGCCAATCCAGTGACCTGAATACAGAAGTCGAGGTATTGGGTCATATCCGGTCAATTGAGTGTCAGATTATCGAGGAACTAATGTAAGTATTTTTGAGGTTAAGAACAAAACACATTGTATTTTCATTTATTAAATGGCAGAAAACATGTACAAAGCGGAACCAGTGTCCGTTAAATAAGTCTTAACGGCTACATTTTAGTTACAAATGTATATACAACTTTACACAATATAGATATACACCTTTACACATTACAGCGGGTGCTAACATATGGGAACCTTTTTTTTATCGTCTGCATACACTTTTATCGTTCATCTCTGTGTCGCACAAATCGAATAATTTAAAAAAATTTATAAATCCTTTCCCATGTGACATGTGCATGAGAAATGAAATTCAATACATCCCGCACGTTTCAGTATAATATCTTTGAAAACGATATGGGTTCCAAACAATCTCAGGTACATGTAATTGCGCGATAAACTGCACAATTACCGAATCATTCCAGGGCTGAAATCCGAGTGAATCAAAATAGTACATACTTTCCCTATTTTTAAAATAGATTGCAAACCAATGAATCCCCTCACCCCCACAATGTCGGTGTTAACGATAATCCCGTACCAGTTTCTCGTACTTGGCAGCTTCAATAGTTCATTCTATGCAAACACACCGATAAATTTTGAGCGTGTGAAACGGTCACTTTTCTTACTCTCTCGAATGTATTCGCGTCCATTTTAAAAGTCTGTGGCCACGTTCTTGAAACGATCATCTATTAGTGCCTGTGATACGAGGTACACGAGTACACTTATAGGCGCGTCTATAGGCTTGGTAAATTCCAACCTGACTGAGATATTCCCACGCTGCTGTGGACTTAAAGGCGTATTTGCGCCAGCAGACAAATCAGGTGTAATATCAAATGAATAAATGTTAAATTCTTCGACAAATTCTTTCTGCGTTACACCAAAACCAAGTTCGTCACAGGCGCCTGTATTATGAGCCAGACTACTATATGCTCTCGCGCAGAGCGGGAACACAGCGTCTGATGAGTAGTCCGTAATCATGGTCCCTCCCAAAGCGATGCCATTTACGTATAGAGTAATATTTTTAAGGCCGAAATTCTCGAATTTAAAGGCACTCTTTTTATATTTTCCATTCGTCGAGGCGTGCTCCTGCATTCCAATTAATATCCTTTTAGGTAGAACTCCAAGGGCCACGTTTTCTAGCTGCTTCGAGGCCAACCCGTGTATAGTTTGATCTGTATCCTGTTAATTGGGTATTTTACTGTGGCGTGCATTAAGTTTTTCTCAATTTCTATTTGTTTCGGGGAACTTAATTTCACTCGGCGTATACGCAAATACGTCTCCATGATGTGAATTACAACGGGTTTCGCGCCCTCTTCTTGATCAGACCCCAGATTTATGCAGATCTCAGGAACCGTGCGGGTAAGCTTTAATTTCATATCCACCCCGTTCATAAGCACCTTCTTCTGGAATGTGAAGTCTGTATGCAGGCGTCCAAAACATTTATATATCTTTTTTTTAGAATTTTTAAATTTATCCTTTATTCCATTTTCATCTTTAGTGTAGTAATACCCCTTGGCGGTTAAAAAGGTGTCCTTCGCTTCTTTTGAAAAGTTGAAGACATTTTCCAGATAGGCTCGTAGGTGGTAGTACCCCGTTCCTGCCGAGATGTTAACTTGGTTTAAATACACTTCACACTGGCTGAATATGGAGTGTAAAAAGTTGGTTTCAGGGTAGACAGAGTAATTATCATCGCAGTCCGTTCCATCAGAATGGGCTATACGCAGTTTAGCGTACATATGCATGCAGCTCTGATCAAAAAAGTAAGGGCCTGAGCTGGGTATCACGCATTCTATAGGGGCACTGGGCGAACTATTTGTGTTTAATGGGTTAATTGTAATAAAGTCGCTATGCTCAATAGAGACCTGAGTGCGGTCATATCAAAGAGGAACAGTTCCGATTTACAGCATTGTGAACTACACGGATGGATGAAACGCGCCATGAGGAGTCAGAAATAGTGCGACCTCCCTCGACAAGTATTAGTCAACCTATGATTCGTGAGAGTAGTGTCCTCAGCTTATATCAGTTAAAAAATGATCAGCCATAGGTTTTATACGCTTAGAGCACTTCTTTTTTATTTCCTTTTACGTTTAGCGCCACGTGCTGGTAACCCCTTCTTCCTGGCAGATCTCTTCTTTCCGCCACAACGCATTTTTCTCTTTGCATCTTTGATGATTTCGTCCCGTGTACGTTTTAAATGTTTTTTTAGAGCTTCTTTAGGCTTAGTTCCACCCGTTATGTCTTCTGCCGCGTTAAAACCTGTTTGTAATGCCTTCCGCCCTAGGTACCTGGCACCCCTCTTCAACAGTGAGACAGCGGTGCGTAGTATGGATGAAAAAATGGATCCAAGCCCACTCCCACGCTGGTACCTCACCCCTCGGTAGACTGTGAATGGTCTTCGAGTCATTATAAACGACGAAAGTGTAGTTTCACTGTAAAGCTCCCATCACCGAATGGGAAATTTTTTCCCTCAATCGTTCTTATATACAGGGTGTCCCAGAATTAACTATTTCAATGAAATCGGACAAATTTTTTAAAAACACACTTTTATTTATGTTTATCATGTTTAATATGTGTTAAAAATGTATAAATTTCTAAATTTTTTTCATAATTTTATTTTCATAATTTTTTCATTATCTGGTCCAATGAAAGACCGTTTGAAGTCATAGAATGGCAAAGAGACTCTCCAAAAGTTAACGTGTGGCTTGGAATGACCAAATTCAAAATTTATGGCCCATTCTTCTTTGCGGAGGCAACTGTAACAGGTACCGTCTACCTTGATATGCTTCAGCAGTTTCTCGAACCACAGCTTCTTGATGATGGCATTCTTGATAATGTTGTGTTTCAACAAGAAGCATTGATCTTTTGGCGATAAACCTTTGTTTTTATGAAACCCCATGCAAAGAAATCCAGGGGTGTCAAATCCGGAGAACGCGGAGGCCAAGGTCGAGGTCCTCCACGTCCAATCCACCGATTCGGAAGGCGTCTGTTGAGGTATTCTCGAACAATTAGAGCATAATGACATGGTGCTCCATCTTGTTGAAACACAACATTATCAAGAATGCCATCATCAAGAAGCTGTGGTTCGAGAAACTGCTGAAGCATATCAAGGTAGACGGTACCTGTTACAGTTGCTTCCGCAAAGAAGAATGGGCCATAAATTTTGGATTTGGTCATTCCAAGCCACACGTTAACTTTTGGAGAGTCTCTTTGCCATTCTATGACTTCAAACGGTCTTTCATTGGACCAGATAATGAAAAAATTATGAAAATAAAATGAAAAAAAATTAGAAATTTATACATTTTTAACACATTAAACATGATAAACATAAATAAAAGTGCGTTTTTAAAAAATTTGTCCGATTTCATTGAAATAGATAGTTAATTCTGGGACACCCTGTATATCGAGATGTTGGTTAATAGTTTAGTCGCAACATTCACATAATGGGGCTTGTCATATGTAATGCTCAAACTTTTCCGTCTATGGTTGGGGATGTGTGCAATGCGCAGCAGGCGCGCCTGCGTGTCCCCAACAAATTGGTGCTCTACGATATTGCTGTAAATATAGCACATGTCTGGGGGCGGAGAGCTTTCACCCAATTTCTCCATCTTCATTTGATACATTAAGCTGGACAAGTCATGCTGTGCCTCGTGAAAGGTATTTCTTTGGAGAGCTGCGCTATATCGGCTCTCAGCCACAATTGTGAACAGCTCTTTATCTTTAATATTTCTACTAAGCGTTGACTTTAACTTCAATGTGCATGCAGGCGTGTCTATGTTTACGACTTCAAAAAGTAAATCATATTTCAAGTACGACCTTTCAAGACTTGTTTAACCCCGTCACAATGTCCATGGCTGTATCATAATGCCCGATTCCTAGCGATACATTTGTGCTATAGTACCGTTCCTCACCGAACAGGACTGAACGCATAGTATTGTCTAAGGTTATGCCTAATTTTTCGCACTCATCGAATCTTCTAATGATCAGAAATATGATTTACTCATTTTCAAGAGTTAAAAATTTGGTGGCTAACTGGAGGTCACATAACCCCACCTCATACGAATTACGCTCCAATTCAATGGGCCCGTGGAGTTCTGTCACAAAGTTGGCGAGGGTGTTGTTAGGGTGTACAGACAGGGACGAGGAGGACGGGAGTGTGACGTAGAAATGGTTAGGAGCCATGTTGCATACTATTTAAGCTTCATTATTGCATCAGCTTTTATATAGGAGTTGAAGCTTTCTGGGTACCCTAACCATTTCACCAGGTACATTTTTCTCTTTGCTGAACCTTTGTTTCCTATACTTTTCTCAATTTTAAAAACATTTTTTCCTAAATTAAATGCCACTTTCTGCAACTCCTCCTCGCGGTAAAAGCCTCCTGCGATTTCTTCCCCTTTCAAATCTTCAACGTAATACATCATTATCTTACCTTCAGGTCTCATGGCTCTAAGTTTAAAAATCCCATGTGTACATTCTTGCTCAAATCCTTTCACGAATTTATTTCCCAATCGCGACAGCCTTACATAATCATTGATTTTGAAAAGCGCAGATTGTGGTGGTGGTGGTGTTCCATCTCTTCTCACCTCTGAGCGCGTACCTCTTTCTAAAACTTCTTTAGGTGTTGTCCCAATCGTGCGATGGTGTGAGCGGTTGTAGGATGATGCCAATGATTCCAGAATGTCTAGAAATCTGCATGTGTTTTTATATGTAAAATAGCGATGCATGCGTTCCTTTATGGTACGTTGATCTCTTTCAGCTAAAGAAGCCTTATGTATAGAATTGGTAGTGTAATAGCTGATATTAAACTCTGTCAGCATATTCTGAAAAGCGCGACCTATAAATTCTTTCCCCATATCCGTACAAAAATAGCCAGGAATCCTGTTTTCTTTCAACATCAACCTTTTGGTCGCTTTAGCAACTGTTTCAGGCGATTTATTTTTCAGGGGAATTAGCCACAGATATCTAGAGAATATATCTATTATGAATAGGATGTAGCGGTAACCATCGTTATAAACTGAATATCTTTGCATGTATGTTAAATCCGCCTGCCAAATAGAGTCAATCAAAGCAGCTGTTGTCTTGGCCGTTTTAAACCTTTCTCTCACCGGTTTATGAAGTGTATAAGCATCCTGTTCCCGCAAAAATATCTCAACATCTTTTTTCCTTACACTGTAAACACCTCTGTACAGTCTATTAACGCCACCATAGGAGGCGGGGTTAGAAATGTCATAATAGCATTTACTTAATATGTTAGCCATTTGCTTATTTTAGAGACACGTGGATAAGGCTGGCCGTTTCTTCTCTTCTTTCTCTCTACAGAGACGCTGCTGCTGCTGGGGGCGATGGCGTACTCAGTTGTGACATATGCGAGACTTGATCCAAGTATTTTAACCTATTCAGATTACCTATCAATGTTTTGGGGACATTTATTTGTTGTAGTCTTGCCTTAATATGCTTCCAACCTGTTGGCGAGGGTCTGTCCCACTTTCTCACCAGATCATGAAAAATATGAACGATATTGGATCCTTGTACCCTTGTTCCTTCAACAATGACCTCGCCTGTATCGGTCCATTATATGATGGGGTCCTCACTCAATAGATTATAAAGACTTAAACCTTTATTCCTCAATGTATGTGGGAGGTTGTTTTTTAGCACATGTTCGATGTGTTGTGTTCCATTGCTCTTTGGTTGGTCATCTCTAACGTCGGGCCCAGGTCCTGTGTCGCCATGCTCAGCACTACTCGCGCTGTGCCTAATAACAACGAAGAGCTCTGATGGATTCTTATAACCCACGTACTCATGAAGAAATTTCTGCAAAGCCTCTTGGTATAAGATCCTTTTCTCATCAGGTGACTTTTCACTGTTTAATAGGGCTAACAACTCGCTTTCCATTCTAATTTTAAGCCTACTTTTACGGGGTTCTAAAGCCGTGTCTGGAGTCATTGAACTTTGGAATGAAGCATACACCTCGTGCGGAATCACAACCACCTTCTTCATTACAGTATATTAATCTAGTCAGAAAGGACCCAAAACTGAAAATAAGATGGGTAGGGAAGATCCTCCTCTTTGTACAATAATGCGCTTTTTCTAACCCACAGTTTGACTTTTATGAGCGAGCGCTCGTATTATGTTCTTGTGACGTAAGCGTTCCTTCTGAGAGGGTTTCATTGGCACATTACATTTTATAACATTAAGACAGATTTCACAGATGCATTTTAAAAAGTCAGAGTCGATATTTTTAAAAAACATCTGTTGCAGTGCCCGGGGCAATCGTTGATAGATTTTTATTAATTCACGGTATTTCTTTAGCCTAGGCTGACCATACGTACCGTTTTGAACGGGACAGTACCGTTTGTTTTATATTTCCTGGCCGTCCCGTCGTTTTAATAAAAATGCCAATTTTGTCCCGGTTTATGTACTTACTTTTTCATGAATACAGAATATTACATAACCCCCGTCCCTTTTTTGCCATCCCAATGTCCCGTTTTTGTCTCAAGGAAATATGGTCAGCCTACTTTAGCCTATTTTTCATTCTGGAATATACACCGTTTCAGGCTCGCTTGGGAATATATTCGTTCTTTGAAGCCCCCTAAACGTGTTTCGCGGGAGAAGATCACAAAGCAAATATCCATAACGTTGGTTTGTGGCCTCTATATAAACCTCCAAAAACTCCTTACGCTGATTCGGGAACATTTGATTGGTTAATACCACAATTTGTGATACATCTTGTGATACTTCTTGGTAATTTTATTGACAATCGGAATAGTATAATTGTCGGAGACTTTAACTGTCCTAATGTTAATTACGAGAATTTTACGGGTAACGAAGAGGGTTTGAGACTGGTTGAGTTTATGGACGATAACTTTTTACGACAGATAGTTACCCAACCAACGCGCGGTGATAATATCTTAGATTTGGTGATGACGAACGGCGAGAATATAGTCGAAAGTTTAGAAGTAGGCGAGAGTTTAGGATGTAGCGATCATCAAATTCTTAGGTTTAAGTTATTGATAGAAAACACACAGGATAGTAACGTAATAGAAGTCCCTGATTTTCGTAGGGCTAATTTTGATAGTTTTGCTGATAGGATGAGAGTAGTGGACTGGGATAACTTATTTATGGGTAATGATACAATTTGCGTTGGGTGGCGTTTAAAAAAGTTTAGGAATATTGAAAGGGAGTTTATTCCTCGTAGGCCCAAGCGCGTTAGAAATCGTGGTAGGCCGAAGTGGTGGACTAGGGAAGTAGGCGAGTTCATAAACGAGCGTAATAGAGCGTATAGACTTAACAAGCGCAATGGCCAGGTAGCTAACTTTAATAGATATATCGAGCTTAGACGTCAGGTTTAAAAGATCAGTTAGGAATGCCAAGCGTAATTTAGAGATAGTTATAGCTGCGGATAGTAAACATAATCCAAAAAAGTTTTTTGAATACGTAAATAATCGTAAGCCGGTAAAGGATAACATAGGCCCTCTATTGGATGTAAATGGCGCTTTGGCTTCTGACGCTCAGGCGATGGCGGGTATTTTCAATAACTTTTTTGCGACAGTTTTTACGTAGAGGACGTAAATAATGTTCCCGACGTTGACGATATCGTTCCATTTAGTAGCGAGACTATTTTAGATGAAATAACTGTTTACGAGGCTGAGATTGCGCATTATATCGATAGGCTAAAAGTTAGCAAGGCTCCAGGCCCTGACGCTTTTTATCCTAGACATTTGAAAGATTTGAAAGACGTTATCGTAGGCCCTTAGCGAAGATTTTTAATCAGTCACTCGAAACGGGGATTATTCCTGAAGACTTCAAATTAGCTAACGTCACGCCTATTTTTAAAAAAGGCGACCGCGCGGTAGCTAGCAATTATAGGCCCATTAGCTTAACGTCAATTGTCGGTAAACTTTTGGAATCCGTAGTTAGGGATCGTATTATCGATCACTTAGAAAGTAGGGGTTTGATTAATAGTAGTCAGCACGGGTTTCGACGCCATAGGTCTTGTTTAACAAATTTGTTAGAATTTTATAACGAAATAGTGCGCGAATACGATAGGCATAGGGCAGCTGACGTTATTTATTAGATTTTAAAAAGGCGTTCGATACAGTTCCGCATAGGAGACTAATTGCGAAGGTTAAAGCGCACGGTATCCGCGGTCAGGTAGCTAACTGGTTAGAAGAATGGCTTCGTGCTAGGAGGCAGAGGGTCGTAGTTAATGGTAGTGAATCGGGGTGGTTAGAGGTAGGTAGTGGTGTCCCACAGGGTTCAGTGTTAGGCCCATTCTTATTCGTAATTTACATTAACGACATAGATGTAGGATTGATTAGTAACGTGTCAAAATTCGCGGACGATACTAAAATAGGCGGTAAGGTTGTTAACGAGGACGATAGAAATAGGATCCAAGACGATGTAGATAGGATTATGGAGTGGACGGATAAGTGGCAGATGCAATTTAACGTAGATAAATGTAAAGTTTTGCATATAGGTTCTCGCAACAATAATTACGTGTACACGATGGATGATAGGGATTTAGCGAGCGTTGACGAGGAAGTAGATTTAGGCGTACGCGTAACTAAAGATTTAAAGGTTAGGAACCAGTGCCTGGAGTCTTGCGCAAAAGCTAATAGGATGTTAGGCTTCATAGCGCGTAATTTCGAATTTAAATCGAAGGATATTATATTGCCCCTTTACAAGTCCCTAGTCAGGCCTCATTTGGAATATGCCGTTCAGTTTTGGTGCCCGTACTTGCGTGAGGATATTGATAGGTTAGAAAGGGTTCAGCGTCGTGCCACGAAACTTATTCCGGCATTGCGCAATAAGCCTTATGAAGATAGGATTAAAGTGTTAGACTTGTATTCACTCGAAACTAGGAGATTAAGGGGGGAGCTTATTGAAGTTTTCAAAATCGTTAATAACATCGATAACGTAAATTTTGACAAATTGTTCACTTTCGATAATAGTAATACTCGCAATAACGGATTCAAGTTGCGTGGCAGACGTTTCATTACTAATATCGCTAAAAACTTCTTTACGTTTAAAGTAATTGATAAATGGAATAATCTCCCGCGTCAGTCGTTCATTCTACCAGCGTTAATGTGTTTAAGAACCGTCTTGACAGACATTTAAAAATATTAACGTTGTTTAGAGTTAAAAAAGAAAGTTAACAACAGGAGCTCTGGTGGTGGTGCTCGAGGATGAGTCTGTTGACGATGAATGCCAGCTTGTGACATGCCAGCGTGTGATGCCAGCAATAAAAAAAAAAAAAAAAAAAAAAATTAGACTAACACGAATGTAGATGTAGCTCATAGCGTAAACTAACCCACTTTTTGTTTAACTTTACCTACTTTTTTTTTTTTTTTCTACCTTGCATGTCTAACTCTCTTCTTGCATGTTTGTAGTTGCATGGTATGACAGTGAGTTAAGACTGTGTTTGCATGGTTTGTAAGCGTTCTTATTTTACTTCTTCATCTTTCACCCCTCTCCTATTCTCTCCGACTATTTTTCTGACTTGTCGGCAGTGGCCGGCGGATGATGATGGTGAGACACTTTCCTCTTTTCTGAATGAATGTTAACCCATGGTGATAGGTGTTGCTCTTACTTAACCCCTTATTCTCTTCTCTTCTCTTAACCCGCTACTCTTTCCTTTCTCTCGGGCTAACCTTAGAGTGGATCTTAGGGTCTTTGTTAGCCTTAGCTTCTGTAGATCTGTAGATCTCTACGTTCCGCGAATAAGACTAGATATTTTGTATTTGGCGACACATCGCGCATGTATCTATTTTTGAAAAATAGATTCTGATTGATGAAGAACACGCTTATGTTAAGATGGTGGGAGAATACTGTAAATGTCTCGGCAAACGTTTTATCCATCTCCAACATGAGATCGTTAATTACCATGACTATGTTTATTTCCCTTTAACGAATTAACGTCATAGATCCCCTCGTAGAACAAGATTTCATCTTGGTACTCGTTGAACACTGATTAATACGTCGAATAGCACTATATAACTTTATGCACAAATTTGGAGAACATCTCTAACTCTTCTTCAATGATTTTAAGCATAAACACAATTTTACCACATTCTGTAGGTCCAGATATAATACATGTGGATGGGTTCGTGAACCTGAATTTTTCTACAGAATCCATTTCTAACAACACGTCACACTCCTAAGTGGACCATTTACAAACTATTACAAATTTTTAGTGTTGCTCCTTATATTTTGTCTTCTTCCACAGAACCGTGAATGACGGCGATGTACAGCACCCCATCATCGATATCACAGACGAGCCCGTTGACCGTGCAGCTACAGAATCCATCCCCGGTGACGAATCCTCACCAGCGATACCTGTAGCACGCGCCAGTTCAAAGGGGAGGCATGATGAAGAGCCTACCACGTCAGGGATGAAGAGCCTACCACGTCAGGTATAAAGCGCGCCAGGGTTGAGCCGGTTGTTAGACCACCAGTAATAGAGCCCCAACCTTCTACGTCTTACGACACAAAATCCACAATAGTACCTTCCTCAAATATACCCCCTTATTCAATTCCGGGTGTATCCTCCACAGCAGCTTCCCGTTCTGTTGAGGATGGCATAACACTCGAGTTGATGCGCACCGCTACCCTCACCCCGGCCTTGATGAGAAATCGGTATATAGTCAGGGTTGATCCTAGGTCCATGAATAGCAATGGTGTTGAACACGGACTATGGCGCAGAGTTGAACTTATTGTAGAGTTTGCCCTTCACAACCGCGACGAACCTGAAGTCAGGACGAGCTGTCCTTCGGATTCGGGTCAGATGATGGAGTAGTATAGGGTCAAAATGGGGGGGGGGGGAGTGCAGAAATGTTGCATTATATTACGTAATGTTGCAAGAGTACCAACCCCCACCCCCCTTCGTTACTAAGCCCCGTCCCCCCTTCCCCAAGCTATTCCCCCCAAAGGGGCAGAAAGAAAGAGAGAGAGAGAACCAACCTTCGTTGCCAATCCCAAAATGGGATTGCAAGGGGCATGCAACTTGGAGGCGGAATTCTCCCCCAAGCTATTCCCCGCCAAAAGTGTATACCTAACCTAAGAGTAGGCTGACCATACGTACCGTTTTGTATGGGTTTTTGTATGGGTTCTGTCACTGAAGAATAATTGTAAGCTCAATATGTTTATGTACTTTACTTACTTTTTCATGAATACAGAATATTACATAACCCCCGTCCCTTTTTTGCCATCCCAATGTCCCGTTTTTGTCTCAAGGAAATATGGTCAGCCTACGGCTAAGAGGCATCTATGGAAGGGAAGGGGTTTCCTCACCACCCATAGCGCCAGAAACAGAAAGGACCAGAGGTCCTTCCTCGGATGGGAGCCGAGCTTGTATGACTCCGTCGTCCGCCTCCCGCTCTTTTATAGACGTATAATCATCCAGTTGGCTGAGTTGCCAGATAGCGCCATGTATTTAATTCATCAGCCAATAGAAGGCTGAGTTGCCAGTTTGTGCTATATATTTAATTAAACCATATATTAATCATCCAATAGAAGACTGAGTTGCCAGATGGCAATATTTATTAAATTAATTCATATATTATTCAGCCATTTGTTGCTAAATACCACCATATATTTTAATTATATGATGATAGTTGTCAGGTACTGCCATTTATTTTAAATCTCTATCAATACAGATGAATTTTCACCTTAAAGAGAGCTAAATATTTTAAAAGAAATTCTGTTTATTAAATAAATAATTAGAATTTAAACACACACTCTTTACACAACTAAAATATATCATTTTATTAATTAATTCCTATTTTTATATTATTAATAACACAATTTTCGTTAATTATGAGTCCGTATATTGTACCCGTCTAGGTACGATCCAACTTTTAAATCCTTTTTCTTAAATATTTCCAAAAGAATACTGGATTACTGAATAAAAATGCCAGTACAAGTTGTCAAAATGTTTTTTGTTAATTTTGCGAATTATATAATATATAATATATATATATATATATATAATATATATATATATATATATATATATATATATATTAGGGTGTGTCAATTTTGTGAACTTTTTTCAAATCAATTTTCGTAGTGAAAATATAGTCTTTTCATGTCAAAACTTGAAATTGGCCAACCAAAATGAAATAAAATAACCCTTACCTACATCAATTTTACCTTAAAGTTTCAGAAATTGACTCTTTTACTAAATAATAGGACATAAATTGATTAACTATTCATCTGTCACAGAATTATCCCACTGATCGCATATGGAGTGTTTTCAAGATCATATATTTGTTGTACAATGTACAAGTCACAACAGGAATAGAACTGTCCCTCATTCTCAGTCCTCAGTTGCCTCTTAGATGTCATAGATAGTGGTTTGCTGTTATTGCTCTTGTACCTACTTCATAGTTATTCTACTAGACGAATACTACAGTTTAACTGTAAGTATGGATTATTGATTATTACAATTATTTATTATTATCATATTCTTCTGTCTAATTATGTTGTAATCCCATGAAATGTTTTTTTGTTGACACAAAATTGAAGACAAGAGGTCAGTCGTCATGCCACTTGAGCCTGTTAGTCGGTACAGGCAAGGAGTTTCCCGTATCAGAACTACCAACAGTGCGAGACATGCTGAGACTAGGGTTACTCCTTCGTGAACAAAATACAAAGGATAGAAGGAACTACACAGAGAAAGAGCTCATAAGGGACATGATTCCCCCTCTTCTGCATCAGTGGAAAAAAGCTAATGTGTTATTCAAACCACCTGTACTCAATCAGTATAGAACTATTGAGCTAAAATTAACAAAGCTGTGCCACAAAGCAGTAGAGACATCACTCGGTAAAGGAAAACTAGCAAAGAAAAATAAATTTCTGCACACACTTGATACTCTTCTTGACATTTTTAACTGCCAATGTCCCATAGAGTTGTGTTCTGAAGCCAATTGTTCTCCCTCATGCAGAAGAGAACCTCACCCTCACATTGATTGTAGCTGTCCTCGTGAGAAGAAGATCCCTGTTTTGGAGCTGGCTTTCATAAAGGCGCAGAGAACAAAGGCAGGAGGCCAAGGAAGTATGCAGATTAGTTCGGCAGATGATTCAGAAACCAAAAAACAGATTGTTATTGCTAAGAAAAAAGAGAAAATCCGAGAGAGGGAAGAAAGGAAGAAAAAGAAGAGTGAAGAAGCCACCCAAAGAGATGAAGAGCTCTATCAAGAGGTTTCTCACTTCTTTGAAAACACTTCAGATGAACAGAAAGAAGCAACATCAGATGATAGCTCCAAAATGCCATCTGAACCTTCGCCGAAGAGAATGAAATACAACACTAAAGACATCTCAAACTTTGCCCTTGCCAGTATTCGCCACCATACGGGGCTACGAGAGACTGCAGAGATTGCCACTGCCGCTTGGATAGATGCAGGCCTCATCAGCCGAGAGGATACATCCTTAGTGATATATCATAATAAGATAAGAAGAGCACAAGAAAAATAATGAAGGAAATATCTGATCAGCATGAAGAAGATTTGGAGGAGTAAGGTCTCTCTGCCTTTTGTTTGATGGAAGAAGAGATGACACAAAAGTTCTCCTAGAGGTAGAGGGAATGGACAGAAAGTTTCCCAGTCTCATCAAAGAAGAACACTACTCTGTGTGTTCCGAACCTGGTGGCCGCTATTTGTTTCACTTTGTTCCTGAAGCAGAAGTAGAAGGCAAGAAACATGCAGAGGCAATTGCTGATCAAATAATATCTTGGCTTCAAGAAAGAAGACTTGACAGTTCACTGCAGGCCGTTGGTGGAGACTCAACTGCGGTGAACACTGGATGGCAGGGCTGTGTTACGACGCATTTAGAGAAAAAACTTGGAAGGCGGCTTGTTTGGATTGTATGTGATTTGCACACAGGAGAATTACCTCTTCGTCGTCTCATCCAGGAACTTGATGGTCCTACAAAGAGCAACAACAAGTGGTCAGGCCCCCTTGGCAACATGCTAAATGAAGCAACGGAATTAGAAATAAATACAAAATTTCCAAAGGTCAAAGTAGGCCCTCCCCTTCCAGTGTTGTCTGAAGAAGTTATCAAAGACCTCAGCACGGATCAATCACGCTTATCGTATTGTAAAAGCAATCAGATCAGCAGAGTTGCCTCAAAATCTGGCTCTCTTGGAGATTGGACTCGTAAGTCACAGTCGTTGGTTAACTAAAGCGATTCGTTTCTGCAGGATTTGGGTTTCCAAACATGCACTGAAGGGCAAAATGCTACAGAATTTGATGTTGATTGTTGAATTTATTATTGGGTTTTATCTTCCTCACTGGTTCAATGTAAAACTTAATCCAATGTGGATGGAGGAGCCCAACCACATCTTGTTTCAATTACAGCTACTAAGAACCCAAAGGAAAGTAGTGGTGGACATCGTGTTACCTGTGGTGAGAAGGTCCGTTTGGTATGCTAGGCCAGAGGCAGTTTTGCAAGCAATACTCTGCAGCCAATGTACCAAAGAGCGAACTGAGGCTGTGGAAATCATTCTAAAGCTTAGAGGAACATCACTAGATGATGACCAGCTGGGAGACTGCTCTGTTCAGACAAGGAAGGTACCTCCGATAAACGTCAGTGCCACGAAATTGTCAGAATTAGTTAACTTGAGTTCGGAAGTTTTGGAGCCACCACTGACAACATGTATAACAAATAAAGATTTAACACAACTTAAAGAGGCCCCACTGCAAGTGCCAAAGTGGCCTTCTCACACTCAGAGTGTGGAGAGATGTGTGAAAATGGTCACAGAAGCAGCTAGTCAAGTTTACAGTCACGAGAGGCGAGAAGGCTACATCAAAGCGCAAGTAGCAAGCCGAATGCTGATGTCAAGGAACCGCAGCAAAAAGGACATGACTGCATTGGTTACTTTCAAATAAAGACAGAATGATATCTTATTGCCACTTTAAGTGTTGATAGGATGTTTGCGCACATTTGTTATTTTGTTACGAATTTACGGAAAAATGGAATTTTTGAATTAAAATTGATGTAGGTAGGAGTTATTTTTTATTGTTTTTGAAGCAAGGATATTATTTTGTATGATAAATGATTACATTACATTGCTACCAAATCACATGATTTTCGATTTAGTCATTTCACCCCCAAAATTGACACACCCTAATATATATATCACCTTCTTGCGTAATATACAAGCTCATAATAATAAACTATTTCTTGGGGTAATTTGCGTGTTAAAAATTACTAAATACAGAAAGTCAGTTAATATTTTTTCATTTAGATAAATGAAGAATAAACATAACATGCATCACGATATACTGCAGGGCAAACCTTTAAGGTGTAAGGAAGAGCGAGTATACTTACTCCACGCAATACTATTTTGCATAGGAATCGCATAAAGTCCAAGTCATTACACGATCTTATGAGATCGACGCAAGATATTAATAATATATATATATAGGAATAATTCGTGTATTAAAAGATGCGTCTCCCCCCAAAATGATCAAAACTCAAAAAGCGTGAAACAAATTTTAAAAAATAAGAATGCAAAGTTTGTAAATAGCTCGTAAGTTACTATTTTTGCGGCTCTAAAACGCTGTAATCTTCTCTATACACACTTCCATGTATAAATTTGCCCTTAACCTACTCAAAATCAAGTACCAATTTCGAGACCTGTTTAAAAACGAAACCAATCTTCATAAAAGGTATTTCATAACATGTAATACCATCGTTACCTCAAAATATGACAGCTTCTTGACGCGGTCTATAGGGATTTTGCCACGTCACCCATATATGACTGACGAGGCAGTATGTAAAACAAATGGAAACATTATCCCTCATTAAGTTATTATTATTAACAACCTGTATCCAAATATATTCTGATAATTACTGATTACACAAAGTTAAGTACAAATAAAATGAATACGATCCAATTAATTATTTTAAATAGAGTTTTCAAAGTTAATATAACTCGCTTTTTAAGTTTTAACTAGTCTACCCCAATAAACGACGTTTTCTATGGATGTTTATAAAAGAAAATGGAAATTTTTGGCACTACCCCGCATAACTGTGCCTTCTACAATCCGTTTATTTTAATTTTAAATATTATGTTATTAACGTTTTATGATGTGACCGATTTTCTGCTAACTTATTATGCTTTTGTTTAAATTACAAATGTCATTCTTGTTTAATTTGATGTTCAATGAGCTGAATTATACAATGTAGACAGATGCAAACAACTTCACTTTTTTATACGTGAAGTTCAAAATATGAAAATAAAAACCCGCTCTAATAGACAGAGTTTATTTCCACGACAGTTTCGACGCCCACTGGCATCCTCCTCGGGTGGATACAGAAACACGAATGAACCAAAACAAGAGGGAAAAACAGTCCAGGGACCGACCGTTAAGAAATTCGCACCTAGGTTAGATCCCATTCTCCCGACACCGGAAGGGCATTTTCATTAAGTACATTCGCGCAAATTTAAAACTATCTTCCTGTTCTAAACATACAGATTCTATTATATTTTTTTTACATAATTATTGAATTTATTATTAATTTTATTACATTTAATATTGCATAATTATTTATTACAGAAATTATAAATTTATTATTACATTGGTTATTACATTATTGTTTATTATACAGAACTTATAAACCGAAAAACGAATGAAAACAGCCGATTAGGAAACAATCCAGAGAAATTCGCACCTAGGTTAGATACCGTTCTCCCGACACTGGAAGGGCATTTTATTACAGGGTCCGCTTATAAGTACATTCCCACAAATTAAAACTATCTTCTTGTTCTATACATACAGATTCTAATATTTTGACATAATTACTGCATTTATTATTACATTTACATTTTTTTAACATTTATTATTATTACCTTTACCCTAATTATTAAATTTATAATATTACCTTTATTATTACATCTGTTGCATTTATATTTATTTCCACATTTATTACTTCCATTATTACATTTACTAAAGGCGAGTAAGGAAACATTCCAATACAGAGACATTTAAGAAATTGGATTGGAATGTTTCCTTACTCGCCTTTAGTAAATGTAATAATGGAAGTAATAAATATGGAAATAAATATAAATGCAACAGATGTGGGAATGTACTTATAAGCGGACCCTGTAATAAAATGCCCTTCCAGTGTCGGGAGAACGGTATCTAACCTAGGTGCGAATTTCTCTGGATTGTTTCCTAATCGGCTTTTTTCATTCGTTTTTCGGTTTATAAGTTCTGTATAATAAACAATAATGTAATAACCAATGTAATAATAAATTTATAATTTCTGTAATAAATAATTATGCAATATTAAATGTAATAAAATTAATAATAAATTCAATAATTATGTAAAAAAAATATAATAGAATCTGTATGTTTAGAACAGGAAGATAGTTTTAAATTTGCGCGAATGTACTTAATGAAAATGCCCTTCCGGTGTCGGGAGAATGGGATCTAACCTAGGTGCGAATTTCTTAACGGTCGGTCCCTGGACTGTTTTTCCCTCTGTTTTGGTTCATTCGTGTTTCTGTATTCACCCGAGGAGGATGCCAGTGGGCGTCGAAACTGTCGTGGAAATAAACTCTGTCTATTAGAGTGGGTTTTTATTTTCATAAATGTAGACAGAGCTGGGCAGTATTTAAATACCTTTGTATTTAAATACATATTTAAATACATTTGTATATTTAGAACTGTATTTATAAATACATTGTTTTTCATGTATTTAAATATAGTATTTAAATACTTTAATGAGTATTTAAATACAATGTATTTAAATACTCAAAATATAAAATGTA